>JAXCLQ010000009.1:9732944-9756611 GCA_035584115.1 Cedrela odorata | reverse complement strand
CGTTACGTGTACACCACTTCCATCCCGTCTGTTCTAAAAGCCGTAACCATTAATTGCAAGCTCAATTCTTTTTATTTTATTTTATTTATTATTTTTAAGACTATTTATTTTTTAATTTAAAATTATAATAATTAAAATAAATTTAATAAATTTTTTATTTTTACTTACTCAGCGTTCTATTTAATAAACTGTATTACTTAAAATTTTGTGTTAACAATTGATAAATACAACACGTTATATTTAAATTTATTTATTTTATTTGGAAAAACATACAGGCACAGGCGTCTTCATTGACCCCAAAACTCGTACTATTCACAAAAGTCTACATGAACCAACTACACCAATAAAACTATGCCGCGTGTTCCCAAGTACGTGGTGTAACCAATCGTAACGAGGGCTGTGGCGCGATATCCGGGGAGGCTATCAATATTTCCATTCACCGGTATAAACAGACGGACATTTGCCAAAGAGAGGGGAAGCGACTCGAAAGAGAGAGATAAAAAGGAGATCCAACTCGCCGGAAGGGTTAATAGAAGGAATCGCCTGTAATTCGCCTACGCTTTATTTCTTGCTACAACCGTTCCCGGCTACCGGATCTCCCCGTAATCATGGTAATTTCTGTCACCTGCTCTCCTCTTGGTTTGTTGATTTCCTTTGATACCGTCATCCTCGGATCTCGGCTTGCCGTGGATCCGTTTTGTTTCTTACATTTGTTCGTATCTGTAATTATAAGTGTTTTGATATTGATTTCAGCTCGTTAATTGATCAAATTGCTATCAAAATTTGAATAAGCCAATTGAAAATGCGAACTTTTTGTTCTTTTATTATTATTATTTTTATGTATAGATGTGATTTAATTATTTAAGCTAATTTTGATGAATCAATGTGGCGAGGAAAAGATTGCAACCGGATTTCATTAGATCCCGGATGCGTAGTCTCAATAGTGACATAAATATTACTATAATAATGTGACAATTTCATTTTTTTAAAATCAATAATATAAATCATTTATTTTTTTAAATCAATAATATAAACCATTTATTTATCTCCAAGGTTAATGCATGAAAAATAATTCTTTTAATTAATCCAGGAATAGTTTTGTTTGGAATCTTGGACAAAATTAGCTATGGGTGTGTAGAATTCTGCTAATATAGTGGCTATTTTCGTAAAATGTTACTATTGTTTTTCTTCTCCAGTTGTATTTTGAGTTTTACTTGGGCCATTTGATAGTTGACTTCTATTATCATGGTGTATGTGCAGACAACTTCAAAGCGTCTTGCGGTTAGGAAGGTGGACAAATTCGAGAAGAATATTACAAAGAGAGGTGCTGTGCCTGAAACCACCACAAAGAAGGGCAAGGACTATCCTGTTGGCCCTGTTCTGCTTGGGTTCTTCGTATTTGTCGTTATTGGATCATGTAAGTTTCTTCCTTGTAACATGTTAACCTTGTTTTATTTTAAATGCATTGGCATTTTTCCATGGGTTAAATCTTTTTTTTTTTTGTATAAATATGTGGTATATTGTGGAAACTAAAATATTGTAGTCTATATTACAGTTTGGTTTTCACTGCTTCTAAATGGTGGATTTAGAAGCTTCATTGGTAGTGTTGTCCTTCCATATAGTTCCTGATTCTGCTCCATGACCTGTAGAATATTTGGCATATAAATTAAAAAATCAGGTTAAGAGTCTTGTATTTTTGTAGAATGTTGTAGTGGATGCGTATTCTGGGTGTCCTGGCTGGTCAGAGGTTTGGACCAATCACAATTAATCTATACTTTAAGTTTTGAATATAATGATAGCTTTTATAGTAAATGCACATTAGTACTTTGGTTGTAGTAGGCACAAATGCCCTACCAAGTACCAATGTTGGTCTTCTAGCACAAATGCTTGGTTTCGTCTTGTGTTGTTAATTGAATAGGGTTTAAGGCCCATGTCTGGAGTAGAAGGATTTTATTGGTCTGTATAGCCTTGTATTATCACACCCTTATCTGCCAATTTACATGATCCATTTCACGGTTTGCTGATCACATTTTTTTTTTTTATAATATTGTTTCCAAACAGCTCTTTTCCAGATCATCAGGACAGCAACAAGTGGAGGGATGGCATAAACATCCATTGATGCTGAGAAATAGCAGCAGATGGTCCTCCTCCTACAATGTCATTTATTTTCTTTCTGTCAGTGTAGGAAACTTGATGATACCCTTACAAGACCAGTTATTATTATGTGTTGTGAAGAACTCTGATTTTGATAAAATCTCCTTTTATTGGTTTATTGTTTCATATGTGAATGGAAAATTTACGCATCAGTGATTCCCAGTGTACGATGGCAATTTAGAGGTAAGTGCGATCTATTCTATAATCTACTGGAGTACTAGTTATTAATAATCACTGCTGTAAATATGTGGTCTAATCTCTAACCTATTGGAGTACTGGTTTTTAATAATCACTGCTGTTATATATGTGGTAGCTTTCACTCTCTTTTATATATTTAACATTTAGTGATTTTATTATTGAACAATGGTGATTTGGTCACATCATCACTCTCAAACCTAACCTTAGTTAACAGTTACTAGTAGATACGTTAATACATATGGCTAACGCAAAATTGAAAAAAGTAAGGTATCCGTGAGGTAGCTGGGTGGCTTACGAGATTGTACTGATTTTAGGCCTGGGGCAAATTCTTTCTTCGTGCGCGAAGACGCATTTGTAAATTTTGCAGTGAGAGACTGAAATTTTGGTCACTCTTATATTCAAACAATAAACGGCTGTGCATATTCCTAAAGCAACACCAAGATTGTAATTTTGCAACCTGACAGTCAACTGCAAAACCAAATTCTCCCCTTCTTAAAGCCAACGATTCATAACCCTGAGGCATGCTAAGAGCCTTCAATACGGATGCCCAAAATTACAATTGATACAGCCTAACCTTCCTAAGTACCCCTCAATCAGGCAGAGGCAGAGGTTTGAGTGGAATGTCCAATTGTCAAAACTCTAGTACTTGAACCTCTTTCAGAGCATTACAACTAATTAGTGCCCTAAAAACAAATATGGGACTCTTATGTGCTAATTGAGAATAAACATAATGAATTATAAGTCTTCTAAAACTTTAGTCTTCTTAAATCAAAGTAGTTCATCTACGAGTTTATACATGGAAAGAAAAGGCCAATAATCATACACGATACATCCCAGAGTATAGGAGAGAAATTTGGGCAGCAGAGGAACCAGCAGCAAAATTTTGCAGTAAACCAAACATAAATAATAACACCCATCCCTAAGATAATATTGCTGCCAGAAACAAAATGAAAAGCTGATTTAAGCAGTTGCAGCCACGCATGGGTGAAAGGCAGTACCGCATGCAATCCACTGCCGCTTTCTCCCACGAGGCACCACACATCCGGGAACCTTGAGCCATTCCCTGCTCATCACATTGTAAGTAACTAGTCGGTTCATTTGTCTCGATCTCAATGACAACATGAGCAAACCTTTGTTGCCCAAGCAAGTCATTCTAACGTGCTTCCCATAAAAGTCCAAGCACCATATGTTTGGCATTCTGTCAACCTCCTTCCACAGAAGAGTCATCTTCTGCAGCTCCCATATGCACACGCATGTAGCAGCATTCTTTGTTAGTAAACCCACAAGCATGATCCGTCCCCCACACTCAGCAAGCGTGTGGTCACTCAAATGCAGCGGGGCTGGGATTATGAACTGCTTCCATACCCCAGTAACCATATCATAGGATACAATCCCTTCAGGGTCTGAACGCATGAAATAAAGTGTATCGTCAATCGAAACAGCTTGTGACCGGAAGTTCAACGATAGTGGTAGCTTCACACTTGAGGGCATGCTTCCAGGTCGTGTCCAGGAGTTCTTTATGGAGTCATAAATTTCATACTCTCCATCACATCCTACCCATAAAATCTTGTAACCAAAACTGGTTGAACTTCCATTGAGAGTCATCCCCACAGCAACACGGGACCAGACCTTAACTGACCTAGCTGGTAATTCTTTGAAAGATTGAGTTAAAGGGTTGCATACAGAGAAGTTCCGATGACCAATGTCAAGAAAGCACACTAGACCCCCAGCTGAAGCAACTGGCAAGATGATCGCCTTCGCAGGCAGAGAAGATATAGTTGGATGGTGCCATTTCTTCATGGAAGGATCATACATGGCTCCAGAATTCACATTTTCATGGGTGATGGTGTAAAACCAGGGATTGGCTTGTGGGACTTGGGCACAATGCTGAGAGAAACTATGAGAGTTCAGCAAGGAATTCCATTTCCGGCAAACTGAACGGAAGCGGAAAAATGTGGCAATGGGAAGCCTTGCAAGGACTGCTTCAAAAAGATCCTCGGGGAACTCTTTCCAAATTTCTTGTTCCATAACCCCAGCTGTATTGGTGGATCCAGCAAATTTTCCTCGGTTTCGCTCCTTTCGAGATTTCTTGGAGGGGGGAGGTTTGACAGGTTCCAACATCTTACAGCTTTCAGATTTTCCAGCTGCCATCACAAGACCATAATAATCATCTGCAGCACTGTCATCGATGTTGGGCAAGCACCATCTGCTCAAAAATTAATAACAGTTACTTCTATATTTCTCGTATGTACACCGAGTACAATTTAGTATAACAATTGTGCACAAACTTATGCATGTATGCCAAGCATGAACAAGTTTTATAAAGAGTGCAAATGCCTAACCATGAACCATTAGATTTTGGTACGTTAAAATTCAAGGATTTAAGGTTATTTCTTCAGATTTCTCATATGTACACCAAGTACAATTTAGTATAACAATTGTGCACAAACGTATGCATGTATGCCAAGCATGAACAAGTTTTATAAAGAGTGCAAATGCCTAACCATGAACCATTAGATTTTGGTATGTTAAAATTCAAAGATTTAAGGTTATTTCTTCAGATTCATCCATTGAGTTATCACCTAAATAATTACAAAAGGTCTACTAAGCATATAATTCACCAAGCATATAATTCACCACCTTATTGATTATAACAGCAGATTTACTCAATTCCCAACTCTCTCTGTTAGCTAAGCTCATCTAAAGCACAAAATAGCAGAAAAGGTGTGACACAATGGCCCAGTTTTCAAATATCTTCAGAAAGCCTGGACATTATTTTAAGCAAGTTTTGCAATAATATAAAAGAATTTTGCCAAATCTACGAGATTTTTAAGAACTGAAATATTCTAGAGAAACTTCCAAATTAAAAAACATTGTATATTACAATATATTTAGGGGAACATACTATGAAACAGAATACATAAAGTTTCCCTATGCCTGAGAAGATGTTTAAAAATCAAATGTTATAATGCATATGAAAATGAAAATGCCCTTACATATCAGTTCATCATGCTTGTTAATTACTAGATAAAAGTAATGAGAAACCCGGTGATTTTATCAAACAGAGAAGGCAAGAAAATCCTATTGTTTCTCACATGGTATTAAAATGTTATTCCTATATCAAACATAATGCACTAAGGAATCTGGTTTGAGGTAACGATTTGCTAAAAATGAATTTGTCAGAGAAGAGAATTTAATAGATCAGGCAATCACATCACAAGTTGCTTGAGCATCAGCAATGATTCTAAGAAAGGTCTGTGTCAGTAGTGAACACAAGGTTCTCAATGAACTTCAAACCAGCGATACCATTCAGATATCAGTTAATAAGATCCTGATATAAGCACACAGACCTCGGTGTCGTTCCCCTACCTCGTTTAACCCACCTCCCCTGTGCTTCTAAGGTACCAGCTTTAACCAGGGAAATTCTTTTAGGCTGTTATTTTCTGGTAACTTCTTCTCTTTCTTATAAAAGACTATCAATGTATTAATATAAAGAGAGATTTACCTAAAGTGAGAAAGCTGTCCACAAAATTTGGACCAGCCGAGGCGTAATTTTATTCACTGTAACACTCAGCTCTAGCAACACCAACGCATCGCAAGATTTTGTGTGAGCAAGCTAAGAATTAATTTCAAGGTTATAATGAGCAATATATTTTCTTGCTTAAATTTTATCAGAAAGAAATCTCAAACTTAATTTAACACAAGATTAATCTAGCCTACACAATTTTTCCAGGAAACTTCGTGAGTCTTGCAGTTGGTTTACTCGTATAAACCACACCGAAAAGAAGCCATTTTAATTAAGTCCAGAGGTTGATAAAACAACCACTCACAAAATGTTTATTCCACACAACTTAATTTGCTTGTTTGACACTAGCCATGATGTTAGTAGAATGTGAAAAGTAGAAACAGATATCCAAATTACATTTACCTTTATTGGTAAAAAAGAAAAAAGAAAAAATGAAGAGCAATTTGTCAACTTTTCAAATGCCCGTGAGAAAGCAACTCTAAGAAAATGCTAGCCTCAAAGTTGAGTAACTAACACCCATGCAGGTTGGGCTTCAAGTTCAAAACCATCAGTTCTAAGTCACATTTCTTACATAAACAGACTGAAAGAGATGATTACACTAATGAAACCTTTTGATGCCCTGAGACAAGCTATTTCAAATAAAAAATTTACTGTGATCATGAACTTCAGCCACTTTAGGAATTTTAGTGTTTCTTAACTTGAATAGCAATGATAAAAACAGGTACGCAAGTTCTAAACCATGAATTTAGACATATTGAAACTTCATGCACATTATTTATACAAACCATCAAAGTTTGAACCAAAAAATGAAATTGTCCAAACGACATATGTAAAGCAGAATAATAATTCATCAAGCACAATAGCCAATACAACTATTATTTTTTCTTGACAATGTCCGAGTCAACCATAGTAAAATCAATGCACAAAAACACAGACAGAAAATAACCATCTTTTAAAGCCATAATGATGGCTTATTTCATTTAATCATTTCCATGCAATAAAATTGCTTACATTCTTACAATTCTAGACACATCTATTCTCACAAACACTGTATTGACGGACACCAATGATCCTTCAGCAATTCTATAAGATGACAGCAATGCTAGAAATGTGCAATCTAGTTCAAAGAGATAAGCGAACACATCAAAAGAAAATTGACCATACACTTCATCTTGACTGTCAAGGACGCAAATATATAAATGTACTTACATACTACAATTGGAAAACAAAAGAAAAACTTGGAATCAGAAGCGTCAGTAATTCAATGACTATCAACCAAAGGGGACAAATGTGCACAATCCCACAGGTTTATCACGAATGAGTAGATACAACCTGTAGTCAAGTTTATGTGCAAACAGTAACTTTCGCATAATTCACGTTTAATCCAATATCAAAAAACTCTAAGTTAGAGTTACACGAAGGGCACAGAATGAGGGATCCGTAAACCAGTAGCAGTGGCTCAACCACGGGCTACTGTGCTTGCTTTTCTCTAAGATTATCCTTTCTCTTCAATTTATCACCCTTTTGTTAAAAAGGAAAGGGCATGGATGACTGCGCTCTATGCACTAAGGTATATAAGGGCTTATAGTAAAGTAATAAATCTAAAACATGACAAAAAGAAATGGTAAATGAAACGTGCATCAACTAGCTAGTATCAACCATAAAACTGAGAAAAAACATACGGGGTGCATTCGTAATCTACCATAAGTTTCTGTAAAGAATATAATATATCTATTAGCCAAGTCAAGAAAGGAAATCCCTAACAAAGTTAGAAGATGCCCATGAATTTATGATAATATACAATAGAAAGAAATATCATTCGGTCACGATGGAAGAAAGAGGAAGAAATCAATTAATCAACAATAAACAAAAATGGTATGTCATTTCTAAAACTGCAAGCAATGAAACTGAAATTCTCCATCACCTGACTCAATAAACCTAAAACCACCAAACTTAATTAGCCAAAAACAAGAGTAAAACGGAAATCCGAACTACAAAATCAAGTACAGGCAGCTAAAAAGAGAAAGTAAAATGGCAAGCAATCCACAATGCAAAGAGAAAAATGAATAAATTGGAAAATTGACGGAGATCTAGAGAGAAAGAAGAAACCTGTTAAGCTGGTGGCGGTGGTGGTGTTCTTCTTCCTGCTGTTGATTGGAGGGAAAATAGAGGTAATGTGAATTATTATTAGGAGGAAAAGAACCGTAGAGTTGGAGAAGTTCTTGAAGCTGACCGATGAGCTGCCTAAGCATGGCCAGCTCTTCCATGCCCCGGACTCGGACCTCTCTGACTCAGGTCTGACCCGACTCGACTCGACTCGGCTTAGTTCAATCAACCCCCAAAATCCCCACCCTCTTTCTCTCTTCTCCGTTTTTCTCTCTCTCTTATGGCTGCCTTCTTTACCCGCTCGTCTTTTTCCACGTCAGCTGGCCCATTACCATCATTTCTTGTTATTTTTCTTACCCGCACGCCAACTTTGTCCTTGTAATAATTCCCCCTGATATTTCTGACTTTCCTGAAATAACCTCATTTGTTCTCTTAATCTCTTAATTGTCCTTCATAATTAATACCCAGTTTCTATTTTTATAATCATTTGGACAGGTTTTGGTGACAGTGAAGGGTATTAAAGTAAAAAAAGACAAATTCTCACGTTGAGGGCATACGATTCCCTCTACAAAAGTAGAATATATACTTGACCGGAATTCCACGTGTGTGGACGCCATCTTATTACGGTCAAGAAGACCAAAGGGCTTTTTGAATCAACTTAACTTTACAGAAATCAACGGCTGTGATTTACTTGTCTCAAGGCTTTTTCTTCTTCCACGCACACGGCATGATTGTCCCACCACTTTTCCGTTTCATGATTGTTTTTGTTAGAATTACGGGAAGTACCAACTTCACCCGTCAGTCAGTCACCACCACCCTTCCCTTCCCTTCCACTCCAAATCTCATATTTACCCCCTCCAATTTTAAATATTATTCTTATATCATCTCCTTTCTTTAATTTGTTTTTATCATACACTCAACTCAACTCAAGTAGCCACAACAAAAATATCTTAACACTATTTGATAAACAAATAGTGTTATAAGATAAATATAAAGAGGTAAAGATAGGATTAATGATGTTTTTAACTAAAATTTATTTAATACAGAGGTATTGCTATTTAATATTATTTTATTAATTCACAAAAAAATTAAATCTTATTTATCAAATATCATATAATTATATTATATGTATTGTTATTATACTTTATAAAGTACGTCACTTTGTTTATTTCTAAAATATTTTTGTATACTTAAATTAGTAATATCATTTATATTTCTTACGATAATCTATTAAATGTCGGGATTCAATTTCTTATTCAATTAAAATAAATTTATTACAATTATCTTTATATTAATAATTTTTTTGGAAATAAATTTTCAAATAGATCACTAACTTGTAAATAATATTAGTCTTTGCATAAACACTATGATCTTGACTGAAAATGACCAAACACAAAACCACTAAATTTCATTAATTTAGTAAAATTGCAAAACGAAAATTAGAAAGCAAGATTCGAACAAAAACATACCCACTATAAATAAATTAATTAATTAATTATTGAGGATAAACCCCACCATGGATAGAAATGAGCACAAGCAGCATCCCTTTGCCTGCCTATGCGACCAAACCAATCATAAGTTATAGGCACACGTAGCCAAATAGTAATCAAGAGTATGCACAAATCTCGTGGGTTGGCCTGCCACGTAGCTAGCACCTTGATATATATAGTAAACTTTGTAATTCTCCATTGTTTGGTCGACACGTGGTTTGGTGCAATTGGACATTCTCGAACAAAGTGTTGACAGTTTAATTACCTAATAAATAATTACAGGTAAACTGTTATGGGCTAAATCTGAAGGTCGTGTGATAAATGATTCAAAGAAACCACCCACATTTATTTACATTTATGTATTTGTGCGTATTTAGAAGTAGGCTTAAGTACGATGATGCTACCGCATTATTATATTAATATAATAAAATTATAAAAAAAATTATAAATCAATAATAAATAAATAAATAAAGTTAAAAAAAATATAGAAAAATAAATAATATTTTTATTTATTATTATTATACTATTTATTAATTAAATGATTCAATCACGTCAATATAATAATATAATAAAATTATATTACTTAAAATTCTATTTATATGTATGCAAATGTTTGCTTCAACTTATAACTTAGAGCATTATCTTCTTTGAGTAAACTTTATATTTAATTTTGCTCTCTCATGGCTGTGAAAGTGAAAATTTAGTGAAATTTAAGTCATGGTTTAGCTTCACAATTTATTTGGACTTAATTAGACAATTGACTAATGTATGCCAAGTAATTCATTTGATGCACTTATCAAAAATAACTAAGGGCAAGTATAGAAGTTTGTATAAATTCTCAAATATAATTATATTTTTGGTGCTTGCTTTTTTTATTTTTATAAATAAAAATATAATTTTTTTATTTATATCAAACAAGTCCTTCCTTTCTATTGAAAATTTTGACAAATTCTTTAATGTTAAGTTACGTAATTCTAGATTATGATAGTCAAAATTAAATGTTATAAATATAATTTGATTATTCATAGTGTTAGAAACTTATTTGATATAAATTAACAAATTATGTTTATATTTGCAAAAGTATACAAATTTAAAGATCAATATAATAATTGCAATAAATAAAGAAATTTGATGGCTAATATTTTTAGTGGTTAATGTTTGGTAATATTATTAATAATAATATTAATGATATAAATTTGTATACAATTTTTTTTTTATACAAACTAATATAATAAAATTATATTATTTTATATGTTTTGTGTAAAATTTTCAATGTCGTTAAAATATAATGCATGCGCTAATGATATAATATTGTAATATTAATTTATATGAATAAATTTAAATATATATAGCGTTATTTATTTATACAAATTGATATAACAGTGTCATATTATTATCATATGTCTTATATTTTTATGGAACTAAATGATAATTTATAAAAGAAAAAAATAAATTATATTATTTTGTTAATTTATATGAAAAAATTTATATTTTTATGATTATTATTTGTTAAAATTCAGATAAAAGAGTGAAAGAGGGGGGGAAGCAAAGTAGATAAATTAAAAAGGAAAGGAGGGTGGAAAATGTAACCGAGAGTGAGAGAGAGAGAAAAGGAAGAGATGGATTAATTTGAAAAGGGGGGAAAGTGATGACGTTGATGATTAGATTTGTCAAAACCAAAGAGATGGTGATGCCTATGCGGTGTATAATCATCTCATTTGTCTAGGGAACGCAGCAATCCTTTCATTTCATTTGATATTAGACTATTAGTCTTTCTCTTCTTAGTGGGTTTTTCTAATTCTATATATTTGATTTATCATCATGATTCATCATCATGATCATGGATTCCTTTCTCTTCTTTTACGTGTGCATTCTCTTCCCTCGTGTCATAGCTTTGTTGAGTTCTGAGTTTGATTTTGGTCATGCTTTTCCTAGAATTTTGGTCTCTTAATCATGAAAATCTCGGGTTAATTTGAGTGATTTGCGGCAGCAAAAGCAACAGCATGTTGCTGATTTTCAACGAACGGGATGCTGGGAAATGGTTGGCGTGGGAAAAGAGCTTGATCCTACAGCTAGCTGCTAGCTAATAGCTAGGCAAGTAATAGTTTCCTGGGATTGTTTTCTTTGTAAAACTGAACGTCTTTGTTTGTATTAGCATTATTACTTGATCTAAAAATTGAACACTTCTTTAACGTGCCAGCATGAATAAATTATAAATTTCAAACGAGTTCACGCAATAAATACAATCAGACACGGTACATTCCATGAAAATAGGTGTATTTAGGTATACGCTGTCTCTTTTATGGACTTCAATACAGAGGAAAAACACTATGCAGATCCAATTGGAATTAGAAAGCCCAATATGAATGGGCCAAATCATGGATCAAATATACAGCTAAGCACAAGCACAAACTACTCTTCAGATCTCAGCACGTATCAGTATCTCGAAAGATTATACCATAATCACGTACCAAGCCGGCAAGCTCACCAGTGTTACAGGATCACAAACATGAGAAACATAATATTCAATTCAGTCAGTCTTTGCATGCTTCTTTGCATGCTTCAAGTTGACATGCAAAGAAATGTATTACTGGCTGCATTCAAACAGAGAGAAAACCTCAAATGCATTTTCAAATTTGAGTTGGTTTTATTATCAAAATGTTGGAAAGAATGTTGTTAGACCGTGATTCAAACATGATTCAACAAATAGTCACCAACCACTAATACCATGCACAAGATATGATCACAAAGGATTTCGTCGTCCTTCAAATCTCGAGCCCGATAATCTTCACAGCCAATTCACATTCCCACCTGGAAATGCCCGTATCATATTCAGCAGGAGCAGCAGCACACGATGAAGAACATATTTTCCGTAGTCGATATCCTGCAGTGCCGGTGCCTGAAAACGTGACGCTGCCCGATTTTGTGCTCAAAGATGCTGAATTGTATGCAGACAAGGTAGCATTCGTCGAAGCAGTGAGTGGAAAGACATATACTTATGCTGAAGTTGTGAGGGGCACGAGAAGATTTTCAAAGGCATTGAGGTCTCTTGGATTGAGAAAGGGACGAGTTGTCATTGTAGTGCTACCGAACGTGGCTGAGTACGGCATTGTTGCGCTTGGAATTATGGCTGCTGGTGGAGTCTTTTCAGGTGCTAACCCGACAGCGCACGCTTCTGAACTTAAGAAGCAAGTGGAAGCTGCAGATGCTAAGCTCATTGTCACTTATGCCCCAATTTATGAAAAGGTGATTCTATATAATCTCAAAATTAAAAGCCCTCTCTTAATTATCTACCATAATTAAACTTAATTGTGTTGTGTTAAAAAAAAAACCAGGTAAAAGGCCTGGGGTTACCAGTAATTGTACTGGGTGAAGAACGCATTGAAAGTGCCATAAATTGGAGTGAACTTCTTGAAGCAGCAGACCGAGCAGGCAATAATTTTGCCAACGAAGAAGTAAAGCAGACTGATCTCTGTGCCCTTCCATTTTCATCAGGCACCACAGGGATTTCAAAGGGAGTAATGTTAACCCACAGAAATTTGGTTGCAAATCTCTGCTCCACACTCTTCAGTGTAGGGCCTGAACTGTTAGGTCAGGTCACGACTCTTGGCTTGATCCCATTCTTTCACATTTATGGGATCACTGGAATTTGTTGTGCCACGATGAGGAACAAGGGAAAAGTTGTAACCATGACTAGGTTTGAACTTGGGACATTTCTGAATGCATTAATAACACAAGAAGTCACATTTGCACCAATTGTGCCACCAATTATTTTGGCCTTGGTTAAGAATCCTATAGTTGATGAATTTGATCTTAGTAAACTCAAACTTAGGGCTGTTATGACTGCAGCGGCTCCACTCGCCCCTGAACTCCTTTCTTCCTTTGAGAAAAAATTCCCTGATGTCCAAGTCCAAGAGGTGATGCATTATAATCTTTTTAGAAAATAATTTATCTTTTAAATTTTCATTGGCTACAGTTAAAGAAAGTATTTGTTATCTGAATTTTGTGACTAGGCCTACGGACTGACTGAGCACAGCTGCATCACACTCACCCATGGAGATCTTGGAAATCCACATGGAACTGCAAAGAAAAATTCAGTGGGATTCATTCTCCCTAATTTAGAAGTAAAGTTCATTGATCCTGAATCTGGTCTATCACTTCCCAATAACACCCATGGTGAGCTTTGCGTCAGAAGCCAATGTGTAATGCAAGGTACATAAAGCCATATCAAATATTTCAGCAAATCATGACAATATAGCCGTCGTTTTTTATGAGATGAGACGACTGATCACTTATCAGTATTGGGTGCAATTATCTAAGCTGAAATGATGAGATGGGGTCAATGCTAAAATACTTTTACAGGTTACTTTAACAATGAGGAGGAAACTGCCAGGACCATTGACAAGAATGGTTGGCTACACACTGGTGACATTGGGTACATAGATGATGATGGAGATATCTTCATCGTTGATCGCATCAAAGAGTTAATCAAGTACAAAGGTTTTCAAGTAAGAATCTTAACATGGTGCGTTTTCTTTTGCTTTCTTACTGTGAAAAACTATTTGGGGCAGCAAGAATTTTGCTGGTAAATCGGAATCCCAGATCCTGGAAACTGTTTAAAATGCAAACAAAATGACAGTACTAGACCTTCATCATTTGGTCTTCTGGTTTGATATTAATTATTAACCTGGCGACACTTGATGATATTAATGACCAGAGGGACAGTTCTGGGCCACAATTATTATTATTTCATTGAAAGCAAGGGCTGTTAACTGAAATTTACTTGCTGTAATCAATAAAATATTGGATTTATGTTAACAGGTAGCTCCTGCAGAGCTTGAGGCCATCCTTCTAACCCATCCCTCGGTTGAAGATGCTGCAGTTGTGCCGTAAGTATCCCATATGCTAATGTTATTTAACTGCAGATTTGATTAATTAATTTCATGTTTTAACAGTTTGTAACTGCAGGCTGCCTGATGAAGAGGCAGGAGAAATCCCAGTTGCTTGTGTTGTGATAAACCCAAATTCAAAAGAAAATGAAGAAGATATCATGAACTATGTGTCTTCTAACGTTGCAAGTTACAAGAAAGTAAGACTTTTGCATTTTGTGGACAGCATTCCGAAATCTCCTTCCGGGAAAATAATGAGAAGGGTTCTCAAAGACATGATGACAGAAGAATATTGCAAATCAATGACACTAACCAGTGAAGGCATATGAACTTGTTTCAAGTCTCACGTGGGTCTACTCTCGTGCGTTGATCATAAGCATGAGATCTTGCAGTTTCAATACAGGCTGATTAAATTTTATTATATGGTGCCAACTTCAATCCACACAATATTGTTATTTTAATATAAACAAGTTGGTCGAGAAAATTAATAAATGTATCCTAATCTTATTTTATTTTATAATATATGCTCCAATGTGAATGATCCACTTATCACTGTCCACCCATCTCTCTACAAAACCTGATACTCACTACATTATTTATTTATGCCTTCGATCATATTCCAATTCTATATATATATATATATATATTGTTGTTGTTATTATTATTAGCCAGGGATAATAATATTTTAGGTTCTTGAAATTTTTTATAATTTACAAATAAGAATGTAGATTATTCATTTATAACAAATAGGTCCCTAACTTCTATTGAAATATCAAAATTCTCCTTACCATATTTAATTTCAACTATTATAATACTGGAATGTATAACTTAATTGTAAATGATATCTCAGTTATCTTATTATATATCAAATTCAGTAACTTATATATTATTAATAGACAAATTATAGGGACTCGAATGTTATTATCCCTTATTAATTATTGTCCCAACAATTGGACCTACAGCATCATAATTAATCTCAACTATTCCCAAGTTATCAAGCCTGATGAGATTCAAGAACATGTAAAGCTACAGTTAACTTTGAAAGTTAAGTAATGAGTGAACCTTTTGGAACTGTTTTTTCCTTTTGATCTGGGAAGAAATTAAAGAAAGTAAAAACAAACTTTACTAAAGCACCCTGCTCTGTCTTGGACTACTAAATTTGTTGTTATAAATCTTCAAGATTTCACTAAGTACAAATGAATGAGTCTTAATCTATCTTAGATTATAATATATTATACTATTTATAGTAGCTTTTAATTAGATGTAATATTTTAAATTAATATTATTTTATCGAATTATATTCGTACCGTATTAATAAAAAATAATTATAATTTATTTAATTATTATATTAAAAATTTAAAAAAATAATAATTTATATAATAATTATGTTATTGAAAAATTCTAACCCTTTCCAGTGTTAGTTATAATTTTTCATTGAGATAAAAGTTTTAAGAAACTGACAAGAGAGGTTGGCTTTTGGGTTTGTTAACAGTCCATAAAAAAGCAAAGCTGTGAAAAGTGTGTGATAGCAAGTGGTATCTCCACCTGTCCCTTTTTATCTTTGGGTGCTTCAAACAAACAAATGAATGAAGTGAAAGGAAATGAAATGACTTGATCCCAGAAAAGAGGCTTACTCCTATTATTATCCTCTTTTCTCTATCTGTGTGTGTCTAAGCTCTCTCTGTTGCTTTCAGTCTCCATTGTTTTCAGGTAAGAATTTAATTTTGATTCTTTGGTTTCTTCCAATCTACTTGCAGGCTGTTAAAAAAGATCCCATCTCATCTGTTATTAGTTATTTTTAGTTTATTGGGTTTTGCGAGAGGTTTTTTTTTTTGGAATGAAATGATTGAAGTTAAAAGAAGAAAGTAATAATGAGGGTTGCCTAAGGGTGGTGACACTGAAGCTGAATTTTTTTTCCTAAATTTGGAGAAACAGCTGTAGTTTTTGGGGCTTTAGATTGAAACAGCATTTTCTCTTTTACTTCTGTTTTGTGTGTTTGTCTGCAATTCATAAAAGGAAACTGAGCCAGATGAAATAAAAGAAAAAAATATGCTTTTTCTTTCGTTCATTCTTTTCTTCTCATTTCCTTTCACTTCCTACCCATTTGTTTTCTCGGGAAAGTGAACCTATACCCATAAAAACGATCTCATTTTATGCCCCAGAAAATTTTGCCGGAAAATCTTTTACTTTCTTCCTTCGTTTTGTAGTTGAAACTGTGAAAACCCAGGAAACCCTAGAATGGGACCTGCCCTTTTCTTAAAATTTTCACCTGGTTGTGTTTATGTACGAAAGTTTTAATTTTTTTTAATTAAAATGTATGTTATAAAAAAATCATCTTGATCTGTTGCCAACTTTTTTTTTAATCAAAGGAAGTTGTAGAGCATTGAGTTTGAATAAGCATTTATTATGATTGATGGTGTTTGTTGATTGGAATTTAATGTGTTTGATTGTTCAATAAATAAATGAATAAGAGGTTGTTGGCATCGATTATTTCGGCGAGTACAGGCAGAGATTTGTTTCAGTTTTATTACAGTCGCTTTTGCTAAAGTTGTGGTTTGATGGGGTTTTGGTTTTTATTTAAAACAGTTGTTTTGTGGGGTCTCATTCACGTCACGCAGTTATAGGTCTTGCACAGATATTGAATGAGAGAATTATTGCCCAGGTAAAACGTGAAACATATCTCATTCCATAAAGTTACGGTTTGTGGGAACTAATAATTGGAGAGAGAGAGGGAGAGAGGGAGAGATGACTTGGTTCTCTTGATGTTTTGCTCAGAGCTTTCCAAGAAGTCAAGGATGGTTAATTTGAGATGACGGTAAAGTCGTTAGGAATTTGACTAGGTTTTAGAATAAAAATCACTAAAACAGCTGTAGGAGTTTGGGGAGAGGCAATTACCATCCTTATCTGGTTTGGCTGGTGGTGGTTATTTACACAAAGTAGATAGCATAGTCTGTTTGGATTCTTGTTGTTGGCTTCTTTGTCTAGGCCATGGTGGATAGATTTTGTTTTTGTTTGGGTTTCTTGAGGTCTGGAATTTGCATGATCAGGTCGGTATTAGCTTTTAGATCTTGATTTATTTAAATGAGTTTACAAGAATGGCGATTAAGATCTTCAATGACCTTCTGGTTTGAGACGTGATTTTTCCTGACCGGGATGCTATTTTTATTTGTTTAGTCAGATCTCTCTGATGCTTTCTGTGCATACTTTGAACTTGGTGTTCGGTGGATTAAGCGGTATCAATCTAATCATTTTGTTTAAATTTGGGTAATTAGCAGGCCCAATATTGTTCTGTCAGATTTGCGCCTTGGTTATTATAAGTAACCCTCTGAATCTTAGAAACAAATGTCCAGCCATTTGTTGATGTGAGATTTGAAGGTGATGCATGCTCTAGGTTGGCTGGTGCATTACATATTTATTAAATTAATCTAGAATCTGTTGCTAGTTTCATTCCAAATTTCTTCCTGCCCTTTCCTAACGTTTCATACATGCCTTGATGTCGATGATGCGTAGGATCTGGTGTGCTGATTGCTAGTGCCTATGGAGAAGAGTACATAACCGTGAAGTAAATCTATGAGTTCAATGATGGATTGGAATGCAAAAAACCCCATACCGTGGGACTGGGAAAACCTTATCATGTTCAATGCAACGGCTGCTGAAAATCCAAGGAAGATGCAACAACCAGAGTGGGAAATTGATGGAGAGGGCGTAATTGACTCTTCATCTTTCTTTTCATCAGGGGGTGGTGACGGTAGCGGTGCTTCTTTGTCAAAGAGCTCAAAATCAGCTTCCAATAATTCATCTTCAATGGGGGAAACAAAGACATCAAAATTCAATTTGGAGGCTTTTGATATTCCTAAAGATTTTGACAATCAGAAAGAATTTGCCAGGGCTGAGCCAACTGGTGGTTCCCCAACACTTGAGGCTTCAGTTGGCTCTGGTGAACCATTGTTGGGTTTAAAGCTTGGTAAACGAATGTACTTTGAAGACATTTCTGTTGGAAGCAATGCTAAGAATTCATCTTACCCTGCAATTCCTGCATCATCTGTTACTCTAGCAAAGAGATCTAGGTCCAATCCCCAGACCACACATGCTGCACGCTGCAAGGTTGAAGGCTGTAACCTCGACCTTTCATCATCGAAAGATTACCATCGTAAACATAGAGTTTGTGAAAATCATTCGAAGTGCCCAAAGGTCATTGTTGGTGGTCTGGAACGTCGATTTTGTCAACAATGCAGCAGGTAAATCTTGCCGATTGTTTGTCAGAAGACGATAAAACCTGCAAACAAATTCTTTTGGTGCTTTTTTTTTTTTATTGACCTTGCTTACTGCTGCATGGAGATATTTAGATTACTGCTCTCATCTCTCTCTATTTATACAGAGTTGACAAATTGCCTGAACTTCTTCCAACTCGTCCTGAGGAAATTTGATATTTGATATGATATTTTCATTTTGTGTGATGTCAAAGGTTCCATGGCCTGTCAGAGTTTGATGAAAAGAAGCGGAGCTGTCGTAGGCGTCTTTCTGATCACAATGCTAGGCGCCGGAAACCACAGCCAGAGCCAGTCCGGTTAAATCCTGCAAGACTGTCTTCCTCGCTGTATGGTACTGGTTTTTAACTCAGACTTCACATTTCTTTTTCCAGCTAATATAGGTTCAGCTGCACTAGCTTGTTGAAAATCAAACACAGGCCTCAATATGTACACTTCTTATTTGTATAAACTCTGAATTGAAGCACATTTTAATAAATGTGAGGATAGTTAAATGTTTAATCTAGCTTACAAGTCAAATTGCTTGGCTAATAGAAGGTCTTGGATGTCACCTTGAGTTAACTGTATTACTAGTTGCAAATAATAAAGCATGTAAAGGGACTAATACAACATTAATATAGTGGTGGGAGTTTATGACTTTGAAATTTCAACGAAGCATAACTGCTATATGGTTGCAAAATTTAATATTCAAGGAATACCATTGATTCTCATCTAATCATTTTTCAATATATTGCACGCCAGTTACTGATCCAATTATACTTTTTTTTTTCTACCAAGACAGCATAGTTTAGAGTCAATCATTGGCACTCCTGCTGAGAATTTATCTAGTGGGATTTGTAATTAAAGATTTCTCCAATTTTTCATTTCTTAATCAAATGGTTTAGTTTGGGAAATACCTCACTGTCATATGAGATCCAGTTGCTAACAAAAGTGCTATTCTGTATACAAGTTGTTTCTGTAACAAGTGCCAGCACATTCAGTCCATCAACACTCTGTTTCAACTCGCAATCGTCTTGTGGCCATGTGGATATAGTTGGTAGTTCTTTCTATCCATGCTTGAAGTTTGATATGATGTGCATCTACCTGTGCAGATGGGAAGCAACAGATGAATCTAGTCTGGAATGGGGTCCCATTTGTTCACACAAATCCAAGTGAAAATTTTACATGGGAAGACACGTGTGGCTCCAAGTCCATTCAAACAAAAGGATACGTATTAAAGTCTGCTAAAGGTGGAGGTACTGATGGGATGCTGCATTTCCGTGGCAATCCACTGCCAAAATCAGTCCCTGCATGTCGTCATGATTCCAATGGGTTCTTGCTGTCCAAGGCAAGGGGTACTGTGGATGAGGTTCTTGACCAAGGTTTGTTTTGCTTTCTATAGGAGGCAAGAGTTAAAGTATTTGCATTCAAATTCTGATTTTGGATGGAACTATCTGGCTTATTACTACTCTTCTTGCATAAGAAGTCTTCCAATACAGCCTGCATAACATTTTATATTCCAATCAATTATGTTTTCATGAAAATTGCAAAATAACAAATGTTATCATATACTGTATGTTGAAGAGAGAATGAAATTTTGTTGCTCACAGCTGGGTGAGTGGTCAGACTTTCTAGGTGAGAATATTGGCATACCACTAACATTATGCATCAGATGATATAGATCAATTCAATTTTCTATATAAAAGTAGTATCCAACATAGGTCAGCCTTTGGGGGAGAATTTTCTGTGCACGTCTGTAAAATTTTACTGCTACTGAAAATTGGGATTTCTTTGGTTTAAGCTAGGTGTTGTCAACAGACGCCGGCTTCTTTGTTTTTTCTTTTTGTACTGTAAAACATTCAACCCTAGATCTGCATACTGATTTAGCCCATCACTACTCTGCCAATACAGATTTTGCATGCATAATAAACATCCAGCATTGGCTTTTACTGTGACAGTGAAAATTTGTTAAGTGTAATAGCAAAATTAAGGTCTATGCATCTAGTAACTGCATTATTAGAAACAAATAGACTTGAGAATTAAACCCCATTTGTACTATCAGTAAAGAAGAGGGATCTGCATTTGGTTGGTTGATTGATTCCAAAATAATCTTTTATTATGATGTATTATTGTACTGGGGCAAATATTTTCTTTATTAATTCTTGTAGATTTACGAGAACTAATCAACAAAAGCTAACCTCTTAGGACAGCAGAGAAGTTGAGATTTGAGAAGTAAATGGTCAGTTGTGAATTTAGTTCTTTGCTTTGGAAGAAGCATATGATGAGAGACATGTAAGCAAAGAGATTGGTGGTTAAAGAGTTGACAGTTAGAGCTTTAAATGACTTTTATCAGGGAAGTTAAATATAGGTTAACTATGTTTAAATGGCTATACAGGCACCTCTCAGGCATGGATTAGTGCTACTGGTCGTAGAAAAAACTAAAGCAACTCTAAGTAACTGGTGTAAACTTTTCAAGATATATCAATTGAAAGAAAGTTTGCCTTTTAGAAGAAGCCATGTAGAATTATATCAATAAATAAAATGGAGGCTTCTTGTGGTACCTTCGACATTTATGATTAAATAAATAGATGCATTAATTTATATGGCATCTAATTTCGCAGGTCCAGAAGAATCCATGATTTCTTTCAATTTGGGTGCGGCACAAGATTGTCATCGTGCTCTCTCTCTTCTGTCAACAACTTCGTGGGGTTTATGTGAACCAAAACAGGTTTCATGCGAGCACCCCATGAACACAAGTCATACCAACATGCCTCAGAATACGATGCCTGCAATAGCACTAGGTTCTGCATTTGCTTCATCAGAATACAGGCAAACTGAAAAAGAGTCAACTGAATGCCAGTTGCATCCCTTGTCTTTGCACCATGATGCAGGAAATTATATTCAAGAGATCCAGCTGTTCAGAGCACCATACGAGAGTGACTTTTATTCCAGTGTGGACTGACTGCTCTGAGCCAGTCAATAATCTTAGCTAAGGTGAGTTATGAACAACTGGCCGAATTTACATTTTCTTTCAATCTAGATTTTTAGTTATTCCTTTTGAATATGTTTGCAGGAGAGGACTATCTGTAATACGTACACTTGTGACATAAATCACTCTTTTCTTTTCTTTTTTTTTCCCCTTTTATCAGTTATGATGTTAAAACTGTGTCTAAACTTGCAGTGAAGTAAAGCTTTAAGCTAACAGCGTGTGGTTGATGACACTTCTCTTCACCTTCATGTAAAAGTCCTCACTAGTTAAATTCTGACATTGTTTTACCGTTTCTCCAGGAATTTTACATAGATGGATTGCATTGTCGAGGGGGCCTACTTTCAGGGATTGAAAAGCTTTCCAAATATCAGATTGCAGTTCCATGAAGCTGTTTTCCCATAAACTTGCTTCATGACCAATGTTATCTACCATGAAGCTGTTTTCCCATAAACTTTCTTCGTGACCAATGTTATGCTACCAATCTCGGAATTAATTAACTTGTTATCAAATTTGGTATCAATACAAATGCTGTAAACAACAAAGATTGATGGAGCATTAGTATTATTTACTTCTTTGCTAGTAGAAAATCTAAACCTATTAAGTATCTCGACTCTGTAGACATCTTGTCCAAGAGCTTATGAAGTATTTTATTTTATAATTTCCATTTTGGTAAAAGTATGAGCAGTATAGTGTGATCAGGTTATACTTGAGCAGACAACCAAATTTAGACCTGGCGACGACAGGTGAGGTGATACGACAGATTCTTGCCTTAGGCGCATCTAGTGAAGTGATACATACATGTCTAAACTGAATATTATTTCCCGTCTGAGAAGCAGTAGGTACTCTCACTGAACTCAGTCTCTACTTCCTATTGTAGCAATGCCAGCAAAGGCTGTCTGCTGTTCTTTCGTCTCCCTCTTTTCACATCAGTTTCTCAATTTCGTTCATGTTTGAGCGACTGAAGTGTGTACATCCTTTTTCTTGAATTTGCTTCTTAACCAGAAATTTTAAATTTTGTGCAAGTAGACCTAATGTGTATTAGGGAAGCTCATGCTTATGATTTCATTGTCTGCTGTTAATATTCAAGAAAAATAAACCCTCTGAGAAATTTGCATTTTACACTAGATCCTGAGAAAACCTTAATTGGAAGCTTACACGTTGCGAGATCTTTCCATTTTCCAATCTCAATCCGGGGGGTTGTTGGTACTCTTCTTCGAGCCTCAAGTTTAAATTGCTCTACCTCTACTACTCATTGCGGGTAGTTAAGTCTCAGTCTCGGAGGAATCTTGATCTTCTATTCTATGCTTATGTTTTTGGGAACATCATTATATAAAATTTTGAAGAATTGAAGTTTACGTTTGTGTTTGTATTTTGCCGGAGAATATTTAAAAATAATTGTAGCAAATCCTACACGCCAGTGAGACCGTACGTACTACTACCGTTTAAAATCGCTAACAAAACAATTGATTTCTCGTACAACGAATTGACCTGATTTCATTTCGATATCAATTATTGCACCATCAAGAAATGAGAAGTAAAGTGCTGCAGCAGCAGTAGTGGTAGTAGTACGTTAGAATTTTACTAATACAGGTCCAATCCAATTTGGTGGCGTAAAACATCACTATCTCCCAATTATTTAAATGCCAAACAAAACTTATTATGTTGTCCATATTTTAGTTGCGGTGTTGTTGGTATCTTGTCAATAACTCAATATATAGTAATGCCACTTGTTTTACGATTACTTATAAGCGATGTTGAAAGTTCACCAGACAATACAGGACCACAAAACATTTAATACTTTCTTAAATTCTCAACAACAAATCACATTTGATTTGTAAGTTTAGCGCTACGCTTCAACCACGCAAGATACATGGCCCCCTTAATTAATGGCCACTCATCACACAAATATAAGTTGTAACCAAGGATCGTTCTTCAAATTGATGATTTATTTTTATAATTTTCTTTTTTTTTAAAAAAAAAAAGAAGATAATAATCTATTACATTATTTCCTTAATTATTTCATAAATATCGTATTATTTAAAATTAACAGAAAATATATATATACATA
>JAXCLQ010000009.1:9711657-9724960 GCA_035584115.1 Cedrela odorata | reverse complement strand
TATAATGTATGTTTAAAAATGAATTAATTTTGAATGAAATAACGTAACGAAGATAAATTTTATTTTTCCTTTGGAAAGAAGTGGCTTACCTCATCACAGATAGTAACGTATAAATTGATGCACATAAGCGGAAACAATTGCAGAGTGAGTGCAAGAAGAGCAGGTGGACGAGTGAGGATTCGCCAACTCGACAAAGGCTAAATGCGAAACTCCAATGTCGATGAATAGAACAAAAGAGGGTAGATGTAATAGGTATATTTCTCTGTACCCATTAAGCCAATCCATCTTCCCATCTTTCTCATTTCATCTCATCACATCAGTCCCAAAGCAGCAGAAACTTCTGCTCCACTCTGTACCTTGACCTCTTTTTCCTTTTTCGCAGCTTTTATTTTTATTTATTTTATATATGCTTTTCACTCAAATTCACACATCAAACATCTAACCATATTTTCACCAAAGATTCCCCGAACAGAGCTAAAGGTTTAATTTTTCTGTACATATACATTGTTCCATAGCATTGGCACAGCCAAGCTCTGATCGGTTAACCTTTACTGGTATGTAGATAAAGAGTGCATACCTGTTCAATTTTTGGTTTTGTTTTTTTGTTTTTTTTAACTGTTTTAGTGTTTTCGACGGATTTAAGACGATCCACGCAGTGTTTCCGTTTCACTATCGAGCTAGGATCATTGATCGTTGATTAAGAAATGTGCAAATATTTTCATTTTATTATTATTATTATGTTTCTATTAGTTTGCGGATGAAGGATATCTGTCATCATACACAGATTGGTTTGTGCTCACGTTTTTGCTTTTGTTTTTATTTTTGCGCGCGCGTGTTTTTTTTTTTTTCTGGTTGAGTAGTTTGTTAGGCTGGTAGATTGACAGTATTTCATGAATTTTAGACTCTGCTGAAGCTTTGAACCTTCTGATCATGGATACTGAAGAAAACACTGTTAATCAAAACTTGTTGAATACTCAGGTAGTTGCCAGTTCTGTTGATCTATGAATTTTTTAATTTGTTAATGGTACCCTTTTGGCAATTGATGAAAATGTTTGATTCTTCACAGGATCCGGCGACAGTTGGTCCTCTGAAGGATAATGCAGATCAGTCGGGGTCTCTAAGTGCTGTTGGATGCCATAAGACTGGCTATGTCTCTGATGCCTATCTCTCCCATGCACCATTAGTCTACAATGGAGGTTAGTTCTTTATACGTTTCTTGAAGGTTATCTTGTTTAAGAGGTGTAGCTGATGCACATTGTCTGTGTAAACTTTGGGAGCTTGTATTTGTCGCTTTATGGGTTCCAGCATATATTTTTCATGCAAATGCTATTTCTTCTTGTAGTTAATTCAATACATTAACTGTGCAGTAAATGCTTATTTTGGTTGAGAGGATGAGAGATGTTTTGCTTTTTGGTTTTCTAAATTTAGATTTTACACTCGGCATTAGTACAAGTTGAAGTTGCATTATAGAATTTGATCTCGCATTGTTACTGGCTTTCAAAAATCCTAGGTGTATGGAAAGTGCCAATGCTACTTCCTGAGCTGAATTTATACAAGTACAACAGTACGGAATAGTTTATTTCTGGATTACCTATTTATTACATGTCGTTTTTCTAATTCCAGTTAGAATGGAAAAGCAGTCAGAAGAACTGTTGAAGGATTATTTCTTCTTTTTTCCCTGTTGAGTGTGTTTGTGTGTATTGAGGAGAGGTACATATGCTGTTTAGGAATATGTTCAAATATCTTTTGTTTGATTGCAATGCGGTTCACTCTCCTCTTTCCAAAAGTGTGGTCAAGGTGAGGTAAATCAACTTCTAATACGTTTATGTGGTAAATGGTTGTGGCGTTATGCTATAATGAGAGGCTTTTGAGATGGGTTAAGTTTAAGGGTTAAAGTGCAGTGTTGAACAAGTTGATCAGTGCATTCCAGTGGTCAAGACCTTAATTAGAGTGGGTTTTTGAAAGGGTGTTGGAGTAGGACCAGAATTAATTTGTTAAACGTGTTTTCCATTTTGTTTGAGATGTGAAGGTGGATGTTTTTTGGAAGGATGTTTGGTCCGAATGGTAAACTTTGATGATTGGTTATTCTGTTTTGTCTTGCTCTAGCATGGTTGAAGAAAAACGTGATGATTAATTGGAATCCTTTGATGACAGTGGTCGATCATTTCTGTTATTCCACTGGGATGATTAATTGGAATCCTAAATTTATAAGAGCAATAACTGATCAGGAAATTATTGATGTGATTGATCATTTTGATCTTTTGTACAGATTAAGGAGGCATACGGTCAACTCATTTTGTGAATACTTATGGGGGAAGGAGGGGGTTATTGTCCTCTATGTACTCAAGAGCCTCCAAAAAGGCTGTTCTTCTTATGTATGGACTGCTACTCTTGCAAAGAGGCAAATTTTTGTTGTTAGCAGATGTTACATGTGCAAAGAAGATGGGGAAACTGTGAATTATCTTCTATTGCATTGTTTAGTGACGAAGGAATTGAAAAGCCTTATATTAGCCAATTTGGAGGTAGTTGGGTTATTCTATAACTCAGTTCTGGTTTTGTTGGAAGATTGGGAAACTTGAGTTGAGTTTTTGGAGAGAAAAAGAGGTTGATGAATCTGAAGAAACGAGTAGGGATGCTTTTGGTGAGATTGAAGTTATTAACATAGAATAAAATCTGACTTTGTTAGGAGACTTTGCTTTCGATAGAAGGGCTTTATAACATTTTCTTGAATTTGGACTTTTTAGATTCTTTACCTTGTGCTTCTATTTTGCGTGAGTAAAGTGAAGCAAAAGATAACCACCATAGATTGTCATTCTTTTCTCCTTGAATTTGTGAAATTTAACTGTATGGACATGATTATTTGATTGAGTAGTGCCCTTGTTTTGCCCTAGTATACGTGTTTTTTGCATGGATGATGATGTTTTTCATTTTATTAGTAAAAGTTTAAGCTTCCAGAGGGGTTCGATGGTGTAGAAGGAATTTATGAATGCAATATAGCCTGCTGATTAGAGCTGTCCATGCTATGTTTGCTTGGGTGATCAGGCATATTCATGGAGCATGGATTTGTCTACTTTTTTCTGCTTTGTCTCACATAAGTCATGTTCTTATATTGTTTATTTCCCATCTTGTTTGTCACTCAGGTTATGACACTGCAGCTAGTAAACAGGGTTCATACGTTCCATTTGTTAATGATGAAGACATGGAATATGGTGCTCATGTGTGTAAATTACCTTGCCTTTCAAAAGTTTTGTTTCTTCGTCTCTTAGTATAAGTTGGCAGATATGTCTATTTTCTTGTTATCTAACGCAGGCCTCCCGCAATGAGACTCCATCTATTGCATTTAATGGTTATGGATACGGCCCTCAAGTGCTGCCTCGACCATATACTCCAGTCACAACAGAGCTGCCATCTGTGAGGGGTCATGGTCATTTGTACCATGCACAGCAATTTTCGGCCTCTGATCCATATTGCTTCCAGCAGCCTATTTCTCCAAAAAACTCATACATTCTTTCATCAACTTCAGTATCTCAAGCAAAGTTGCCAGCACATATTGATCTCCAAGGGGAAAACAAAAGATTTGGTCTGAGACCCAATTACCCTCCTTCATTGGGATCTTCCAGTCGAGGGGGCAACTTTTTTGGAAACTCTGGTTGTGGTTTATTGTACCAAGGGTTTGAGGGGTCTGAAGTCGGAGGATTATGGTCAGATTGGTCAAAGCCATTGAATGGGAGGAGTTCTTTGCTTCAATTGTCATTACCAGCAACTTCTTTGACACCAATTAGGTCACCAGAGTTATCTGAGGATGATTTTGGAATGGTTAGGTTTCTTACCTATGCACAATTTTTCACTAGTCGTTGAAGCTATATATATATATATATATATTTTTCTGAGATTTGATGGTTTTGAGATTTTACATTTGAAAGTGCTTTTGGACCTGTCACAATCTGTAAGTATATATTTTTGTGCTATAGTGGAAAGAGCAGTTCAAATGAGTTGAACTGTGGCTTTGAGAAGCTTCTGCTGGGGGACATAACAAATTCCCTAAATATAGACAATTGTATACAGTATACTTCTAAAGCATGACGGTCTTATTCAAGCATTTTTAGCTGTGACAGGAAGTCTTAAAATTATGGTGCAATTGACTTTTAAGATTTCACCCAAGCTGTGGTTGGTTTATATAGGTGTCATTTGCTAGATAAAAAAAATCAGATTTTTTATTAAAAGAAACACTAGTGGCAATTAATCTACAGATGACATGAGGTATTACTGTACTTAAATACCAGGATATTGTCTTGAGTCTACTCCAGAGTCATCCATTTCCGACTCTGATACCTGATTATCATGTACTCTCAAAGATATCAATTGATTTGGCATTAAACTTTTCCTTTAGTACCAATGATGAACAATTATTTCCGATTTACTAAAATGTGATGCAAATTCTAACAGTGAAATCCTGTGCAGATTTCTCAGCAGAAAGGATCATTTTATGGGTTTGGATCTTGTTCTGGCTCCAGATATAGAAGCTACTCTCGCAGTCAGAGTGATCAAGGCTCTGATTATGGAGGTGTCTCCGCTTCTAGTATGGGGGTCGATGGTCAGAACTGGCCCACACTCAATGATGCTAGACAAGGAGGAAAATGTAATGACTTCTTGTATAGTTGTACTGTCACTCTTGATACGCTAAGCGAGCGAAATAGAGGACCTAGGGCATTTAAGCCAAAATTTCAAACAACAACAAATGGATCTGCTATTGCTAATAGCAAGAATGGAATAATTGATGATGTTCTTAGGGAGTCTTATAACCATTTGGATTTCATCACCAATTACAAAGACGCAAAGTTCTTCATCATCAAATCTTATAGTGAAGATAATGTTCACAAAAGCATAAAGTATGGTGTCTGGGCAAGTACTCCGAATGGAAACAAAAAATTGGATGCTGCTTATCTTGAAGCGAAGGAGAAATATCAAACATGCCCAATCTTTCTGTTATTTTCGGTACTTTACCAGTCATGCTCCAAATTTCTGATGCATGTTGCATAGAAGATGATGTATAATTTGTCTAAATTAGAATCTTGTCTGATCTGCTAAAATTGTTGATTCAAGAAAATGAGACTCCAGTTATAAGAACGATGATTGAACCCCTAGGTGTTGGGTTGAGTTGTAAAAAATATCCTTGGGATTTGACCAAGAAGTCAGAGTTTTGAAGCCCTTTGGGGTTCCCTCCATGGGATATTTATATCCCACAATTTTCTTGAATATTAAGGTTGAAAACTTTAGCAGTTGTCCCCATTTAATAACTTTGTGAACATAGAAAGGCCCAGGGATTTCTAGGTGCCGAAAAAAAACGAAAAACGATTGGTGAAGGGATAGATGTTATCATGCAAATGCTTTGCAATAACACTTTTTAATTTGTCATGGTTAATGCTGTGCAGCTCTTCCGATTTTTGGTTCATTTTGTAGTGGGTTGGCTGGTCTTGCACATTTAAATATGCACAACATAATGCACGTACACATGCATGTTATGTAGATTACAGTATTTTCTGATTAGTCAATGCATTTTCCTTTACTGATTATTGTCATATGAAAATAAAAAGGCCTCAGGGACATGGTCTTTTTCTTTTCAATCCTGTGCTTTTTCTTTGATTTTATTTGTTCTACTTCTTTTTGGTTTGATTGTTCATGTGTAAATAGATGAGGTACTTGTGCTTTATTATGATTTATGCTAGCAACTTTTGTAAGGAAGTTCTCACTGATATGTCTCCGCGGATTTCTCCTGCGATCAATCACTGGTTTAATTTGTTCAGCCTTCTTTGGACATTTCATTTGGGAACCACAAAAGAGATTTGAAACTTACGAGCTGATCGCACATTTTGCATCTTACAATTGTATGCAGGTAAATGCCAGTGCCCAGTTTTGCGGGGTGGCAGAGATGGTGGGACCAGTAGACTTTGACAAGAGTGTGGATTATTGGCTGCAGGATAAGTGGTCTGGACAGTTCCCTGTCAAATGGCACATAATTAAGGATGTTCCCAACAGTCAGTTTCGACACATTCTACTCGAAAATAATGACAACAAGCCAGTCACTAATAGTAGAGATACTCAAGAGGTAAGACTTTACTGCAACTCATGATTTATTCTCATTTCACGAATAATGTTGGAAACTGGTAATGTACAGTTGCATGCCCTATTAAATGCCACGCTTTTGTCACTTTGCAGTACTCTGTTTCTAAGAATTTAACTGATTAGAGGTGAAAGCCCAATCTGCTTCACTCCACAATTCGTTTGTGCTTTTAAAGTTAAGCAGTCGTCAAGTTCTGTGATAACTACTGATGGCCGTTTTTTGTGTTTTCTTGAACTGAAGTGTCGGTAAAAAGCATGTCAGCTTTAGAGTCCTACCATTGGGTTTTAATAGTTCTCCTGTGCTTTTATGTTGGAAGTCGAAATAACTGTACGATCTACAGAATTTGACCACAAACATGCAGATCCATCTTGAGTAAGCTGAGTTTTCAAAGGTTGAATTCTGAGTAGATTCCTTGTTTAATTTCTATTACTCACCTGAAGTAGTTTCCTTTATAATGTAATTGTAAGTTGTAAAAGGTTTTCCACTTCATGCAATTTATTGCTTGACTAGGAGCATATGCATGAGCCTGGCACATTCGGCAAATCAATATATAAAGTTCCAATATGAAAGACCTTTGAAGTACTTTAGAAGTAAAACTGAGTTTTGGCATCATATCACTTTGGTGTGTGTTTGTCTTTGTCATCTGCCATTGAAAATCTTGCTTGTTACTTTGAGATAAAAATTATCCATTAACATCGAGTAAACTGTCTCAATTTACAGGTGGAAATGGAACATGGTATTGAGATACTGAGCATTTTTAAGAACTATGAAATGCACTCATCCATCCTAGATGATTTTTACTTCTACGAGCAGCGGCAGAAAGCGATGCAGGAAAGGAAGGCTGGACAGCAAGCAAGCCGGGTGGCTCCTCTGTCAGCAGTAGTTAGTGAACAACAAAATCCAGTTTCACTATCTAATGACTTCATAAAGAAGATGTCTAAGAGCTTTGCCGAGGCTGTGCTGCTAATGGAGCATGAAACAGAACATTCACCTGCTGGGAAAGTTGCTGTGGCCCATGGCAGTTAAGCGGGAAACTAAGCGTATAGGTAGGAAGTGAACCTGAAACCACCTGGATGTTTCATATATATTCCTTATATTTTTCCTCTTTCAAATTTTTTTTCTATAACCTAGTTTTCGAAAAGGTTTCTGCTTGAGATAGCCTTAATACAAAGCTTTCTATGGTGTTTATATGGAGATTCTTTTCATTGAAACCTGAGATTGACAAAAGTTGAGAACTCAAGCTATAAATATATATTCCTGGCATATAAATCATAGACATGTATTTTTATATTTCATATTGTATTCTTGGGTGTTGTTAAGAGTAGTTATTCGTAGTAGTGGGTTAATAGTAAAGTTCTCCAGCTTCTTCAGCAGATCAAATGAAGGAACTCATGTTTATTTTCGTTTCCAATTTTCTTAAGGCCTTCATTGTGAAATATTCACATAATCAGCGCGTATTGACCTGAAACAAATTTACATTGCACAAATGGGCAAGTGATGGATCTCAATTGAAAATGTCTGCACTGAATGTGAATTAGATCTTCGCGGTGGTTTTTAAAGGTATTGAGAGAAACTCAAAATGTTATTTATATTTATATATTTTTTTATTAAATAATATCTGAAGATAGGCAATAAATCGTAGAAATGATATCATCAATAGCATAGCATAGCATAGCATAGATATGTAATGTCATCGAGTCAAGAAGAAAACGAAGATTCAAACAACGTTAAATCTTGAAGTCCTAATAGTCCACAAAACAACAAAGAAAGGAATATGACAACAAGCTTCACCACGCATCCTTACAAATAGTACAGTGTAAGCTGCTCCCTCCACCAACTTCGAACCCAACCTATGGCCATGGACGATGCGGCGTGTCGGACTTATGATGAATTGTCGTTTTCAATCCCATGTATTAAGACATATAGGCAGACCCGGTGGGGACTGCATAGAAAAAGACGGCCATGGCAATCAACACCGTCGGCCCGACAAGGCAGGGTCCGTGCTTGGTCCCCATTGAACCGTCAGCTTTAACCGATGTTCCCCCTGCCGGTGTAGTAGGAGTTGCTGATGAAGAAGCATTTAAGAAGATGGCAGCATCTGGGGAGCTAGGAGATAACCCTAAAAGCTCTGTGCATTTGAAAAACATATTACAATTAAGATTAGCAACTGCTTGAGATAATACTGATTACTAGCTAAGAACGTAAATCAATCCGACCCCTCTTTGTTACAAGATCAATCATAGAAGACCATTGTGCTAACTGTTTAGTAACAACATGTACTCTCACGCAATGCAAGTGCAAAATCTTTTTAAGCAATTCAACTTCCAACAATATTTCCGGATTTATCTTCCCTCGTCGATGAATGCTTTGACAAAACCTAATTTACAGTTTCTTTCCCAGAAGTACACACGGACCCGCAGAGACTACAGTCAATCATATATAAATGACATGATGTGGTATGAGAAAGAGAAATTTGGTGCTAATCTTTGTTAAATTTTTGGTTTAAAGGTTGTTTCAAGAGCATGTAACCTTCATATATTTACCAAGTTAATTATATAAACAGGATCAATTTTATATTGCATGCAAACTAAGCCAAACAAAGCTAATTATATCAAGAGGATCATTTTTACATTGCATGCAAACTAAGCCAAACAAAGCGGGAGCTCGATGTAACTACATTGAATCTACTAATGATATCATGTCGATAACTATTAAATACAAAATTAATAATATAAAATATGTAAAGTGTGTTTTTGAAAATAATCAAAGTGATTGAGATGTAAATTTAATCTATATGAATATATTTGTGTTCAATCTAAACAATTTTATGTGAGAAATATGAATAAAGTGTAACATCGATTCTTTGTAAACGGATCGATACACTTGAAGAAGGTCGATACCAAGATAGAAGAGATCGATTCATGACTTTTTAAAAGTTACAAAATAATTATAGAACAGATCAAATTGATACAAATATAGAAGAGATTAATACATGACTTTTTAGTTAGTTGCAAAATAATTATGAAACTGATCAGATCGATACCAAGATATAAGAGATCGATACGTTTCAATTTCACAGAGTTGAAATTTAATTATGAGATGAATTAGATCGATACGTTAAAAAAAACAGATTAATACTCTCGATTGAAGATCAACTCAGAGTTATGTTTCGTGCAAACGGATCAATATATTGACAAAAAGGATCAATATCTCCTAAAAATTTAATGTTCAACAGTAACTTTTGTAGCATTTGAAGAGTATGACCAATCGATGCACATATCCTGATAACATGTTCAGTTGTTGTTACATGATACCGTCCATTATTTGCTTAAAAAAACACAATTTATCATTTAAATTAAACATAATTTAACAAGTATAATGTGACTACAAATTCTTCATATAATTACTATAATAATTGGTTACAAAAAGTTAAAGCATTTACAGTTAAGGTTATCACTAAGGCATCTATAAAACTACATAATTACACATTCACAAAAAAATTAACATCATTAGACATGCCTTAAGAAAGTGTCACCTAAAAATAAAAAATAACTTTAAAACTGTACCCTAAAACTAATCGATATATTATCCTTTTTAATATATCTAAAAGGTCTTCAACAAGTTCAATATTTGAAGAACTGTTATTTTAATCATGGTCTTCGTAACAATTAAAGTAAAAAATTAAACATAACAACCATAAAAAAAAAAAAAAAAATTCACAACCTCATTAAAATTATCTAAAAAATCCATTTTTCTTGATGACTTATAACCTAACTTGACCGAATATGAGAGGAGAGAAGACTTTTGAGTGAAATGAAAATATTTAGTAAGGTAAGGGGATATATATACACACACATTAGATAATAGTAAAAACAAAATTATACGCAAGAAAAAAAAGGGGTAAATGAGTATATATAAACTCATTATACAATAAATATAATAAATACATAATGTTATTTTTTACAATAATAAAAAATTAATTTTTTTTATCTGTAAATTTAAATAAATTTATTTAAATCTAAACCTAATTTCTATAAATTCCTAATCTACAGCTAATTTTCCTAAATCCCTTAGCTAAACCTAATTCTTTAAATTCTTAATCTAAATCTAACATAATTTGTAATTTTTATAGTCTAATTTCACAAATTAATAACCAATCACAATAATTAATTAAACAAATTAATTAAACAAGTTGAAGAGAGAAATCGAACTTTGGTCGAGAAAGTTGAGAGTAGAGAGAGACCGAGACAGATTTAATGCAAGAGAGACCGAGGTGAGGCGAGGCAAGAGCGACATAGAAGAAGCGAGGCGAGGTTAAAGAGACAAAGGTGAGTCAACACGAGGCGAGAGAGACACAAAGAAAATTGTGAGATTTGAGTTTACGATATTTATTTATGATGTATATTAAAATTTTAATAAATTAATAAATTAATATATTTATTTATTTTATTTAATCTTTATACATAATAATTCTATTTGAATATGTTATATTTTAAATTTTAAATTTGTTTTAATATGTAATATTTTATTTTAAAAATCTAATTTATTAAATAAATAATTAAGTATATCATTAAAAAAAATAATTTGAATTTATTAGACTAGTGTAATAATTTTACTTGAACTTATAAAAGTTTAAAAAAAGATAATAAATTTTATAATTTTTATTATATTTTACTTTACTATATAAAAATTATATTCAAGTATAAATCTTTAAAATAACCTCGTAACTTGTAACAGTAATATATTAAATTTATTAAATATTTTATATTTTATTTATTTATTAATTATAAATAAATCAACTTACATTTATTACAAATGCAAAAATCAAATCAGAATAGGGTGGGTCAAAGATTTTAGCTTTTTAATACTGATGTATAAAGTGAAAATAATATTTTTAAAATTTAAGATTTTTTACATTGGTGTCAACATAATTTTCATTTTTTAAAACCTCTTCGAACTCCTTTATCATGTCTCCCAAGCCTTAGTCGAAATCTGTCTATGGTTGGTTTATGCCTATACTCATCAAAATCACCATCATCGCCCCATTCAATCTCGGCTTCATATTCATTTAAAAGTAACGAACGACTAGCTTGTAAATTCGAATTTTGTACTTGATTAGGCTACCCCCTTTATATATTAACCAAAACTCTCTTATGTCTATCTATCTTGTGCATAATGTCCGTCCTTTGTTTCTCTATGTTATCCTTCATTTTTTCAAACATCGTATCTAACCGCTCAAACCACTAAAATATGGCTTGCATTGTGAGCTCGGAGATCTCCACGTTTTGAGCTAATTCGTTGGGTGTTGCAGTAACTTCTTTAGACATTGTGAATAAGCTTTCAACCTCGTGTATTTGTATTGGTGACGTCACTTCACTCGTGTTTGCACTAAATTAGCTTTTAAAAATAATATTTTTAAAATTTAAGATTATTTACACCAATGTCGATATTATTTTTACTTTATACGCTGGTGTCAAAAAGCTAAAATATTTGACCCATTTCATTCCAATTTGATTTCTACAAATTATTAATAATGATTTGATTTGTAATAAATGTGAGTCGATTTATTTATAATAAATAAATAAATATAATATAAAATATTTAATATATTACAGTTGTAAGTTATAAGGTTATTTCAAAAATTTATACTTAAATATAATTTTTATATATTAAAGTAAAATATAATAAAAATTACAAAATTTATTATCTTTTGTTAACTTCAAATAAAATTATTATACCGATCTAATAATTTTAAATTATTTTTTTAATTATATACTTAATTATTTATTTAATAAATTATATTTTTAAAATAAAATATTACATATTAAAATGAATTTAAAATTTAAAATATAACAAATTCAAGTAATATTATTATGTATAAAGATTTAATAAAATAAATAAATTTATTAATATATTAATTAATTAAAATTTTAAAATACATTATTAATAAATATTTCAAACTCAAATCTCACCATTTTCTTTGTGTCTCTTTCGCCTCACATCAACTTACTTTTGTCTCTCTAGCCTCCCCTCGCCTTTATCGCTTTAGCCTCACCTTGGTCTCTCTCGCCTTAAATCTCTCGACTCTCGACTTTCTCGACTAAGGTTCGATTTCTCTCTTCAACTTGTTTAATTAATTTGTTTAATTTATTATTGTGATTGATTATTAATTTGTGAAATTAAACTATAAAAATTACAAATTAAGTTAGGTTTAGATTAAGAATTTAGGCAATTAGGTTTAGATTAGTGATTTAGGGAATTACCTGTATATTAGGAATTTGTAGAAATTAGGTTTAGATTTGAAGAAATTTATTTAAATTTACGGATAAAAAAATTAATTTTTTTTATTATTGTGAAAAATAACATTATGTATTTATTGTATTTACTATATAATGAGTGTGAGTATACCCATTTACCCTTATTTTTTTCTTACTTATAATTTTATTTTTACTATTATCTAGTATGTGTATATATCCCTTTACCTCACTAAATACTTTCATTTCACTCTTTTTTATATTTTACTCAAAAGTCTTCTCTCCTCTCATATTCAATCAAATTGGATTATAAGTCATTAAAAAAAATAAATTTTTTAGATAATTTTAATGTGATTATAAAATTATTATTTTTTTGTATGGTTGTTATGTTTAATTTTTTACTTTAATTATTACAAAGACCGTAGTTACGATAACAGTTCTTCAAATATTGAAATTGTTGAAAATCCTTTAAATATATTAGAGAGAGAAGAATATATAGGTTAGTTTTAGGGTACAGTTTTAAAATTATTTTTTATTTTTTGCTGACACAATGATGTTAATTTTTTTGTGAATGTGTAATTATGTAACTCTGTAAATGCCTTAGTGATAACTTTGAATGTAAATACTTTAATATTTTGTAATCGATTATTACAACAATATATATGAAGAATTTGTAATCATATTAGACTTGTTAAATTATGTTTAATTGAAGAATATATTGTGTTTCTTTAAACAAATAATGGACAGTATCATGTAATAACAAGTCAACAACTAAATGTGTTATCAGAATATGTGCATCGACAAATACTAAATGCACCTAATCAAGCCGTTGAATATCAAAGTCTTCCTAAAAAGATTGAATATAAATAAAGTATTCAAAAAACAAAGAATAATAAGTGTGCTTATTGTGACAATTGTTGAACATTCT
>JAXCLQ010000009.1:9688227-9701835 GCA_035584115.1 Cedrela odorata | reverse complement strand
GGAAAACTGGGAATCTTTCTGGTTCGTCGAGGACTGGTCATAGAGTCAGCCTATGACGCATTTCATTGAGATATTGTCTAATAAAAAATAATTTATTGATTACAACCCCATGGTAGTACCATAACGTATTCTAATAAAAAAATATATATATATATATATGGCAACTAACGAAGCCATATTCCACCACCTGCGTGCTAAGTGTCCGCAATCCTCAGTCATTAACCGCCGGTGTCCCATTACTAAATTAAAAATATAAATATTTATTATGTGTTTAATTATTAATTTTATATAAATATTTATACTGTAATTTTTAAATTAATACTTAATGACATTCAGAACATTTTACGAATAATATTAAACATTTTAATTAAAAAAATTAAATTATATAAATATTTATACATTATACGTTATTTTAACACTACCAAACCGATACTAAATATGTATCCAGGGATTTCACACTTAAAATTATGAAACAAACACACCTTTTATCAATTTCCAATATTTTGATTTCCCTAGTTAGACATTCCTTAATCAAGATTCTTTTAGGTTTTTGAAAATTCGGCCAGAGATTAAGGAATAGGTAGCAATGTACCGAATGGCAAACTCAGCTCAAAGTTGAATGTAACTGCTCCATCCATATGACAAGTTGTATTAGTTGAGGTTCAGATTGCCACAGCCAATAACGACGTCTCTGTACATAATTATGCATTTGGAATTTTGTATAAGCAGCATCTCAACAAAAATTTCCAATGACTACCATTCATTCAATCAACATCAACATAGTATATCTAAATATAAGTAGAAATGTATTATTTGAAACTGCACGACAATAATATCTCACGTCAATGCATATGACTAGTAAATTATTACTAATATAGATATGAACCGCAGTGTTGTGGTGAGTTGAGTACCTGATACACCGCCCTCACCAAGCCAATATAAGTACTTCGTTATTGGGAGACCTACCGTATAATATTTTTTTGATGACCTTGCCAAGATGAAACAACGAATAAATAAAAAAATGAAATTCTTTCACAGGCTCAATATGGCGGTAGTCCACAAAAATAACTCATATTTTATAGATAAAGAAGATTAGTTGCAAATAAAAAAAAGAAGTTATTTGCTGTCTAGTTTCTGGTTAGCAAATCACACCATATGTGTCTGGACAAATAGAGAACAGTAATTTTGACCATGATTCCTATGCTAAGTCATGGGTTAATCAAAGAGCATAAACCAGACTACCTGGGAAAGTATAAGAGCAATGGAGATTGCAAGAGCAGAAAAGACGAGACCATAAAGTCTTAGATAATCACCATTCTGTACAACCAAGAATGAAAATCACACTACAAAAAGTATTTCATTCTTTCATCTCTCCTCATGGCGTTGTACACAGCTTGGACCTGGAAAACAATGTTACCTTCTGCTATCAGCCTAATCCAACTTATTCTTAAAGTTGTATGGGATTCCAGATTGCAGATATTGGGCAATAAGTTGAATAAAAATCTGAGAAATGATACTTTATTGATATGGAACATGTGCATATAGGGAAGGAAGAGAGAGAGCTAGAGAAAACAGACCTGCTCGCTGGAGCTGACTTGAATGGGGCCAATGTTGACAGATACATATTTGCCCCGTGATGATAATTTCTGCTTCACACGACCCTATTTTATTGCAAAACATAATTTAGTTTCATTCCAGTTTTTGGTTGTAGTGATACAACTAAAAGATACAAATTCTGCTCCCAATAAGTCTACCAACAACTATGTGCCGCAACTTTCCAATTTTTCGTTTGCAAGCTTTGATAGTAAAACAATGCCATCATACAGCAACTATGGCACACAAAACAATAATCTCACTGATTAGAGCTAAATACTCACCTAGCCAATAGACCAAAGATTCATAGTCTCTGCGCATCCTTATGATTTTCAATCAGAAATCAAAGCCTGTATTCTCAAGATGACATTTAACTTGTAACTGAGTCAACGGCAAAAAGGCAGCCTTGCATGCATATCAAGGTGTAATTGCAAGGAATGGTAAGCCTATGGCATGGAGTTTCAACCTCAAAAACAATTATAGAATGTTTGACTTGTCATATGCTATTCCAAAAACCATTTTTACTGACATTCCCTCATCATCTCCGGACATAGCTACTCTTGAGTTATCTTGAAAAGCCAATTATAGATTTGAAATTGTATTATTGGCAATTTCTTCACACATGCTATCATTAAAGTGACCATTGTTATCATCATAGCTGCCTAGATGACCAGCAATTTCTTTTTCGATATATAAGATGTCCAACGATTAAGGCTTTACCATAGCAGAAGAAAGGTGCTAGCACCTGTAGCAAACCACATATAGTTGGACAAAGGCTATCTTGAGTTGAGCTCTTTTGTCATTAACTGTTCTCATACTTGTTGATGCTCCACCACAAAAACTATAATTTATGAATTCAGAACTCCTAACTAGAACCACTTTCCTTATAGCCCAGAACATCAAATTTTGAAGAATTCTACACAAGCTATTCTAAGTTTATCGTACTCATTCAATTTTCATTTCTTTTAGACATCATCCTAAGTAAGTAATAGAATGTATTTTAAGCTTTGTTTGGTATTGAGGTGTGGTGACTTTTAAATCACAATTGTTGTGGGATGGAAGATTAGTGTAAAAATAGGCGAGTCCCACTAAAAGTTGGTGTTACCAAACACCCTTTTAGTTTTGCTTCCAAAGTTAAGTGAAATCACCACAATATGAAACGAAGCCTTAGTTGTTCTCACCACTATGAAGCAAAATCATTCTTGGTACACCCATTACTTATTTACCTTCTAACTTCTGTCTCCCTAAATATGTTGTGAGAGTTTGACAAAACCCTTCAAATTATATTGTATCGAACATGACCAAGACTGCACATTGGCTGTCTAAATTGTTGTTCTATCAGATGCCTACAGAACTTAATTCAAATCACTAAAAATTATACAAGTCAGAAACACAATATAGTCCCATCTTATATATGATAGGTGTGATCTAATTTTGATCTGATCCACATATTTACAGTCATCAACATGCAGATGCAGGAGATTTTTGTCATATGCTATATTTTTCTTACTGCAGAACTAAATTTAACATCGTCAGAAGGTTCTACTTTGAGATCTTAGCTGATTGATAATCAATTATTCATTCCTTACAGAACTTATTTTTTGTTATAATTTATCATCCCATTCCATGATATATTGAACTTGCATACAAATTAAGGACAAACATTATACCTTCAAAATCCAAACCATTTGAAAAAGAAAAACTCTTATTAAAATTCTATATGCAAGTGAAAAATAACAATCAAACGATTACATAGCAAATTATAAGAATAGATTAACCATGTAAAACACCAAATCTTGTCACTAAATTATCACCTCAAAGTTGATCTTTCGCATAGTAGTTCATCAATTAATTAATTGTAACATACCTCAGGAACAGGCTTCTGAATGACAGATTCAACAGCAACAACCATAGCTTGCACAAAGTCATCACCACCGGTTCCAATTGCTGTAAACCCTCTAACTGTTGGGTACGAGTTAACCTGGCATAACAATATCACCGTCATGACAAGATAATATTGGCAAAGTAATCAAAGAGGATAATACCTCCTGCAACCCAGGTGCATCGCGCACAAAGCTTAGACTACACTTCATTTATTTAAATTCTTGGCAAAGGAAACAAAATCATTTTACCTTCTGATCCAACACAAGCCACTCATTAGTAGAGTCATCAGCTACCGTACCTCCTATTACTACATTTGTCGTCTGGCCTATCCTCCCTTCTGCCTTTGATACCTCTAGATCCAATATCAACTTCGAATCAGTAACAAACATATATCAAATGAAAATTTATTATAGTAAACAAAACAAGATATTCCTATTCAATGAACCATTCATCATCTTATTTATTTTAATTGGCAATAACTACTAAATGAAGCGTCTGTTTGATACACAACCTCAGTACATATATTTGTTTCTAAATCCAAGGGATATAACAAATATGAAAATACACATTGATTTCGAGTTTTCAACAGTATTTGTAGACAACCCCGAAAACTAGTTTAAAATTTTAAAATAACAATTAATTATTTCAGCTGTTTTCTACGAGATTGTATTCGAATCATATCTAACAACTACAACTTGTATATTAGACTTTGAAAAATTTTTTCCGCTCCAAACAAACGCCGTCTAAGTTAATACACACGAAATTAACACTAATTACTTAGATAATAATGATAGCAATTGGACATAACGGAGGGAGACGAACCTGAAATGGCTTTAAGAACCGCTTCTTGAGGCGGACCTTGCTCACCGTCGTCCTCTGATGATGATTGGCTTTCGTTATGCGAGCACTTAAGATGAGTTCGTCTTGCAGAATGGAAGTTCCAAACCCCAATTGTTCCATAATTACGGCAAATCAAACTAGCCGAGCAAGAAAATCCAACAGTCGTTAATGGAAGAGAAAAGAGAGCACGGTTCTGATGCAATGATCGATATGGCTCCGCTAAGAACACGGAACGCAACACTGTTCTGCACGCCATTTCTGTGATAAATGATAAATTTTCTCAACGTGGTGAGTTCAAAGTATTTATATGCCCTGGTTGCTACTGTTCATTCAGTTACCAGAGATTTATTTTTTTTTAGGAAGCACAGATAATGATACAGGCACCATCCACATTAACAATCCGGGCGCTCGTTTTGTAAATGTTAACTGAAAAGACAATTGTAGACACACTTTAACGAGCATAACCTCAATTAAGAAGGTCTTCTTTGTATTTTTAGTATGATAGAGATACGAACGACACCGTATTACTGTTTTATCATGAATACTAAACTGTATCATGTCGGAAATTATGGTTTTAATATTAACATTTTAAATACCAAATTAATAAATAGATGGGTATAATGGTCTTTATCTGTATCAATTTGAGTTAGTTTTTTTATTGGCAGATATTTGAGTTATATTTCTGTATGTAGTTGTCTTTGGTCATTCAATCAGTTACTCGCTACTCGTTGAGCGATTCGTTAGAAACCCTAATCAAATCCCTACCTCCGGAAATCGGCAAAATTTGCCTCTTTCCTCCCGCAATTTCCATTTGAATCGCCGGTTTGGCCAAACAAGTGAGATGTACGGAACCGATCAAATCTCTGACGACGCAGAGCGAACAGCTTTCAGGAGAGCAGAGAAGAAGTACAAGTTATATTACGATGACACTTCAAAATCTTCTAAAAAGTAGCTCACTATTAACCTTATTCCAATTCTTGTTCGTTTTGATATTATCACATTTTTCACGTTTTATTTCAATTTCACAGGAAAAAACAACCGAAACAAGTTGATTTGTCTGAGGTTTTGGATTTCAAGTCTGTTCTAGAATCATACATTCAGAATGGCCAACTTCCTCCAGGAATCCTCGCTCTCCAATGTGGTCTCAGGAGTCCAGTTTTCTGCTTGGAAAATCACCCTGGTATCTATATATTCAATTTTAAATTTCTCTATATTGGCTGTCTCTTAATGTAGAAGTCAGTGATTGAATTGCATTAAATGGATGAACATGAATTTTGAATGCAAATCATGAATATAACATAAATACAGCTTGTTGTTTATTTGCAGGTAATAAATTATTGATTGATATTTATATATACATAGGATCGTGGATGCTGTTCAACATTGTAGTGTTTTTGCTACCATTTTCAAATAGATTTTATGTCTAGAATTTTATCAATTATGAAGGGTTTCATTTCATTGTTGTTAACAGTTTTTAAATCTTGAGTTTTCAATGCAGGGTTTTATTTCATTGCTGGTGCTTTGAGTATAGAAGAACAATGCCAATGGATAAGGGAGAGTTTAACAAGCTTCCTGCAGCCTCCTAACAGAACAAATCACAATGCAATTTATGGGCCAATACATGACTTATTTGATGCGGTAAAAGAAAAGAAAATATTGGTTGAGGAGAGTTCACTCACTAGTTTGGATCTAGGAGCTAATTCTTATGTTAGTAATGAAGATGCTCATAGATGGAAATTTTTTGAGGAAAATACAGCCAAATTGAGAGGAAAGACATGCAAATCAATTACAGCCAGTGTTCTGCTGCGTAAGTTGCGGTGGAGTACCCTTGGCTTACAATTTGAGTGGTCCAAGGTAATTAAAAACTAGTTTTTTGTCAATTTTTCGTTTATATATATTTTTTTGTATTAATGACTTTGCCACATTGATTCTGTTAGATTTGAATTTTGATTTATGTGATGATCTAGCAGTATGAGTCGAGCCTCTCTCTTTACTGCAAGAATCTTTAGCTTGTTAGGAGCCAAAAACAGAGTGCTATACTCAACCAGCTTTAAGTTTACGTGAGCTTTAGGATTTGAATCCGGATCTCCTGCAAAAGCGTATAATTGATGTAGAATGCTTTGTGCATTTAGCTGGCAAATATATGAAATTTGTATTACATTCTGAAAGCAATCAGCTTATAAATTTCAAATTATCTTCTAAAGCTATGTGTGTTGATGGTGTAGCGAAACTACGATTTGTCCCTCCCGCATAACAAGATCCCTGTTGCACTCTGTCAACTGGCTAAAAGACTAGCTGCACCTGCAATGCCAATTGGAGAAGAATTTCAGCCTGAAGCTGCAATAGTAAACTACTTTGGATTGGGTACTTGTTAAGATAAAAGTTTACATCTTGACAGATTTTTAATTGTTTATTCTATTTTGAAATTTTTGCTATTGGATAATGAAAGATAATCGGTGAAGAGGAAAAGGAAAACATACATTAAACATTACTTAATGTTTCTAAACTCTAATATTGGTTAAAACTCAATCATATCTTATTTGATGTTAGTTAGTTTTAGATGTAGGAATGGACAAGCTGATAAACTTTACAACTATTCTACTACTTTACTTGCATTGTTAAGGCAGAGTCCTTTCCCTCTCTTTTTTGTGTTTTTTACTCTTCTTTTCTCTTTTCAGGTGATGCACTTGGGGGCCACCTGGATGACATGGAAGCGGATTGGAGCAAACCTATTGTAAGCATGAGGTATTCTATTCTCACTCCCCTCCCCTGGATGTGTATAGATTCTTTGTGATGCAAAAAGTGAAGAAGAAAGATAAAGAGAAGTTAACATATTTTTGATTATTTTTAATTTCTATTCAGTCTGGGTTGCAAAGCTATTTTCCTTTTGGGAGGTAAGTCCAGAGAGGATGCACCATTAGCAATGTTTCTCCGAAGTGGTGATGCTGTCCTTATGGCTGGAGAAGCAAGGGAATGTTTTCATGGTAAGTGTATTTAGCCCGGTAATTTTATAATTGACAATTAGGTGTATAGGATTCACATTTAGATCATAAATTCATAGAACTAGAACTCTGTTTCATATACACTTGCTTTTTATTTTTGGGGATACCATCTGTGCTGCCTTGTGTCCATAGATAGCGGTCTCAGTGGAGGCTAAGTGGCCGAATAAGGGAGATATTTGATAAAGATATTCAACATAAGTCAAAATTCCAATCAAAGATATCAGAATCTTTTTCAACAGGGACAACATACAACTACACTCGTAAAAGCAATTCTTCATGACATGGGGAATTTTGATGGTTTTATGACCCTTGTACTTTATGCGAAGACAGTGTATTGTCAAATATTTATTTTCTGACATCATTTTGCCTAACTTTTATGGCATTGAATAACGCAAATATAATCTCCTATTATCAGATTGCAGTTTGAATCAGTTGTGATGATGTAAACTGATTGTGGACTCTAGAAAATGCAGCCATCTTTCTATAGCATAACATGACATGGCTATTGACCATTGGTCTCTAATATCGCAGGGGTACCCCGGATTTTTACAGACGAAGAAAACGCCGAAATTTCCTCTCTTGATTTGCAGTTCTCACATGAAGATGATCACTTTTTCTTAGAATATATCAGAACTTCGAGAATCAACATCAACATCAGACAAGTTTTTTGAGTGTATCATTCATCTCACTATAAATTTAAACATGTCTCTTTAATAGACATAAGTTACAGGTCACACCAATTCGAGAACAGACGACCAATGATTTGAAGGCAAGTAAGACGCTAGAAGTATGAAACAAAGAACAATAAATGCGCTATGCCAGTGTTAACCAAAAGTTGAAAATAATGCAAATAGCAGGTGAGAAGAGACTGATTGTTGAGGTTTAATCTGCAGTTAGATATTTGGGTTCATATAGCTGAGCAGAAGATAGCTTGTGAAGATGTTGCCATGGTAATCTTACCAACAGACACAACTGGTTTTGTGACTTTCAAGTTCTCTAGGAACTCGATTTTGCACCTGATATCTAGACGAGGTTATATTTCATCATTTTTCTCTTACATTTTTATGCCATTTTGTTAGTCGATGATGTCTTAATGATAAATAGAAGCAGGCATTGTATTCTGATCAATTTTTTAAATCTGAAAATTCATTTTTCTGAAGTGATATAACTTCTGCAATACCTTCCCTGCGTTAACACTTCAATTCTTTTGCTGTCTCGATGGTCAAATGTGAACTGCTACAAAAATTCGAAAGGTTGGGCGGCTACATTTTGAAGGCTGCGTCAACATACCCACCCACCAATGCTTACCACACTAAAGGAACTTGGCATTGATTTCAAACCTCTTTAAGTCACGGTTGGAGTAGAAGCATAGTTGTAGCGGAAAAGAAAAGTCAAAGCAATCTGCTTTCAAACCCCAGTATAGAAAAAGGTTGGTTTTTGAGAATACCAAAGTTTGCGTAGTTGACCGCGTTTTACTGCTCTTTTTTCCAAGGAAGAAGGAAGAAAAAATGATGGGATTTGAAACTAAAAAGAGCAGTACAACGGCATCACCGTCTACATTCATTCACATTACGTCATTGCAAAGGACCATTTATAAATAATACGGCTTGGGGAAGTGATGGAATAGTGAATGGAAAAGAAAGAGAAATGGTGCTTCAACGGATGATCTCACCGATTCAAGAGATAGGAGGTGGATTTGTCTGATTGGAAGAAATTTCCAAGTACAAATTGAACTGCTTTAGAGTCATATAAACCGTTGAAAATGATTTGAAGTCATATCAACGGCTGGATTTAGCCACTCTTGCAAGTTGTACTGGTCCTGCTGGAATGTTCATAAAATTTGTGAAAAAACAAAGAAAAATCAAATGATTGGTTGTTTAAACAGATTACAGGACCCAACATAGAAAATTACTCAAATCTTGGATGGTAGAGAGAAGTCTTTGAACTCTATTTGTAATGTGAAAATTTTTCTAACTTGAAAGGAAATCAGAGGAGTAAACACTTGCTAAATCAAGCTTTAAAGAAGAGTAAACTTTACTTCATATATTTGTAAATGATGAAATCAAAAACAAAAGGTAAAGCTGTGTGGTCCTAGTTCATGTTCAAGCCTTATCTATTCCAAATCAACATCAAATGTGTCCACTAGAAGTTATGATGCATTTACAACCGTTGATGTAACAATATGTGCAACTAGTATGTACGCATAACAACCACACAAAACATTCTCAAACTAGAATCTAGAGAAATCCCACTAAAACAAGCATTCAATCATAATCCATATAAGAGGAGTAGAAGGGAAATAAGCAAAGCAACCAGAAGTTGAAACCAGCTTCGCTAAACTCCAAAACGACACCCCCTAGAAGCTACCAACGCTCAATACGACTACGTGTACAAACCCATCACCACTTTTTATATTCCCTCAAAATATAAACTACGCCACTTAAATCACCCCGAAGGATCATTTTTTTTCCTCTCTCTCTGCCTCATCTCTGTTTCTCTGTAGATTCATTCGCCGGTTCCTCAACCAAATGGGTCCGCTCGTGTTGACTCAGCTTGCGACGGGTCTGAGCGTGTTGGCCGGGGCGGTACTGGTCAAATCCGTCATGGACCAGAAACCCATGGCCGGCCCATTTTCCAGATGTACCAGTTGCAACGGAACGGGTCGGGTTACGTGTATGTGCACGCGATGGTCCGATGGTGATGTCGGATGCCGAACTTGCGCCGGGTCGGGACGGATGGCGTGTAGCAGCTGTGGAGGTACCGGTACCGGTCGACCCATCCCCGTTCAGCTCTCTGTGCGGCCACCAAACCGATCGTCGTGAGGCTTTTGTGGCTTAATTACGACTTAGTTAATCTTTAAGTAAAATATAATTTGGTATTAATACTTGAAGAGAAGACAGAGCTGGGGGAATTACTGGGTTGTAATTGCAAATGACATTACTCTTCGTATATAAGGAAACAGTTTATAATTTAATTTGTGATTGGTTCTTCTGCTTCACAATTCATTTGCTTTTCTATATTTATCTGTATAATTAATTTTTTAGAGTTCTTAGATATGACTTGTTATAACAATTAATACATATTTCTTTATCTCTTACAATACACTGATTATATATATATATATATATTTATATTTATAATTTATTAAATTTTATTGAAAATTTGAGTTGTGTTTTGTAATATTTCACATATGTATTAATTTAAAAATTAAAAATATTTTGTCCTAAAATTTAATTTAAAAAAATAATTAAATTTATTTAAAATAATTTTACTTAAAAAAATATATTTATACACACGTGTGTAATTTGTATATTTGCAGAGGATAATTAAGTAAAGCATTGCATTGGAATTTAATTTTAGCAGACTTGAAGTTGGGAGGTTGGTGGGTGAAAAATCTTAATAATAATGTTGTGTTGTAATACTTGTACCCAATATGTAGTGTAAAGTTAAGTCAGGCTACAAAGTGCTTCTTTAGCTGTGTGAAAAAAGTGCTTATGAAATCCTTACTCATAACAATAACATGCTTAAAAGCATGAAATGTAATCAATAAACAATTAAGTACATTTGGTATACCACATACTTTATTTGATGCACAATCGCTGGTTTGCAATTAGTTATTTATTTGATGCACAACAGCTGGTTTGCAATTAGTTATTTGATTGAAGTTTTTTATTTGTAGTAATCCACTCTTGTACATCATGCACAATAGCTGGTGACAATTAGTTGATAAAGTGAACTTCTGTTGAATTTCATGTTCGATACGGTAGTTGTGGAGACTATAAACTAGTTTACGAGTTTTACTTAAAATAAGATAACGTAAATATTCGATATAATTAATAATTATATTAAATTAGAGTTTAAAAATTTTGACATGTAAATTTATTTATAACGTAATTTATTATTTGAATAATTATATCGTATTAATTTATTTATTATTTAATAAATTTATTTTATAATTTTTTATTTTAAATTTTTTATAATTATATTTATCTATTTAAAAAATATTTAGAATAAAATTAATTAGTATTTCACAAAATATTATTAAAAATATAGTAAAATATAAAATAAAAGATACGATTATAATCTATTTAATTATTTAATAATTTTATCGAGTTAAAATTTTTATTTTTTAATAATCTATTTAATTATTTAATAATTTTATTGAGTTAAAAATATTACTTTTTAACACGGCTATTAAACACGCTAGTTCAATTATTAAATTAGCCTAAGTTCGAATTGGCCAATTTGGCACATACAAATACGATAACTCAAAGACCCCTACTATAAAGAGAGTTTTTGCGGCATCTTATGTCATTAAGGCAATGAAATTGTTTATTATACGTTGAATGAATTGCTTAAACAAACATAAAAGAGTTTCACATATTTAAGCATTCCCCTCTTCCCTCGGACGTTTAATCATTTCTAAAATAATTATAAGAAGATTTCAACCTTGGCAGCGGCCTCACTGTTCTATTTTAATGAAAATAGGACTAGTTTTAGAACTAAAACGTGATTGTTGGACCATATTCTATTAATTTATACTCCTATTCTTCAGTGATTCTGTAAAACAAAAGGTATTCTGTTGTGTTTATAGACAGTTTTCATTTCCACCTGAATTTATATTCATAGCATCGGCATCCAATTGATCACACAAGTATTTGTACATCGCAGGAAGACAGAGATAGAAACCATTAATACAAGGAGTTCTAATCATACAAACTTCTCTAATACTAAACAACACAACAGTACTCTTTTCAACTCCTCGTCCAAATTTCCCAACGTTTCTCCCTCGCTTTACTAGTACTTGTCTCCTTGCTTATCTCACTTAGGGGTGAAGGCCTGAAAAAAACCACAAGCATCAATTAAAATCATCTTCTGCAATAGATTATCACAGTGAGTATTGTAATTTGTACTTACCGCAAAAACGGTGGCATGACCAGGATCAGCAAGGTGAGCAAAGAGGTTGTCAATCGGGCCAGTGCCTGTGTAAATGTGTTGGAACCATGCGCCCATCACAGCCAGCATGGCCAATCTTCCATTCTTGATCTCCTTTGTCCTCAATTCCTTGACCTTTTCAGGAGAACCACTTCCCCAGCCAAGTGGGTCAAACCAAAGCCCACCAGGGTAGCCAACGTCGGTTCCGGTGAGCTTGTTGTTGGGAAAAATTGGGTCTGTGTTTACACACCCTGGCTTTAGAATGTCAGCCCACCGTCTGCCCTCGGCCCAGCCGATGAAAATCATCTCCACGATGAAGAGGGTGGTGGTGTCTGTGAAGTATTCCTGCTCTCCAGCAGTGTACCAGGAAGGAGTATTCAAGATTCCAATCTTTGTCAGTAATTCTGGAATGAAAATTCCAGCAGCTCCTAACATTGCCCATCTGCAGTGAACAATTTCTGATTGCACGTTCCATCTCAGAGTCTCAGGATCGGATCCTGTTAAAGACCCGTCATAAGATGAATTATAATTACTGTTTAACATAAATTTGCCTGATGACTTATCTGAATTAGCTTAACAACTTACCAAGACCAAGAGGATCAAAACCAAAGTCTCCAGGGAGGCTGCATGCAATACAATACAAGAAATAATCAAATAAACTTCTTTGAAGCATGGTATTTAAATCTTTGAATGGGATCAAAGATAGATTATAGAGCGAAAATAAAAGTTTCAGGTAATCGAACCTGCCATCGAGCCATGGAGGAGGGGTGCTGCCAGGGAACCAAAGAGGCCTGTCAGGATCAGCAGCTACTGCACTCACTGAAACCGATCGTGTTCCAGCTGGTGCTGCATACTTTCTCAATTTCAGTTTCTTCCCACCAAGGAAAGAAGCCTTTGTTGATCCCACAACAGATCCACTCTTCTGGGAACTGCAATGTTAACTTACACCGATCATTACTTTCACTATATATGATTGCATGTATCGTCTCATCTCATCTCATCTCATTTCATCACAAATAATTCTCTAAAATTCCCTTGATTGACTATAAAAATTCTATCCTGATTAGCTGTTAGATTGTTCTAAAATGTGATCAACCTACATCCGATAAAAAGCAGTACATAATTCAATCATGAAATAAATTTGGTAGAAAATGGGAGTTGGGTGTTAAGAGAATTAACTTGCCTGGGGGATGAGATGGAAACAGCTGCAATAGCAGAAGAAGCACAAACAGAAGCCATTTTGGAGGCTTTCAGCTAAGTTTTTCTTTGCAAAATTTGACTAGTGTACCCAAATGAAGAGATACAACCCTGTGAATGTTAATGTATGCAGGGGCTTATCTTAAAGGATAGAAGA
>JAXCLQ010000009.1:9437283-9688127 GCA_035584115.1 Cedrela odorata | reverse complement strand
ATATATATATATATATATATAAACAAATAAATATATGCATATATAGCACAAAAGTATTAACAAATAAAAAAAAAATTACATAAGTATACTTGAATTGTTGTTGATATGAATCATCTTTAGAAGGTAAGTGATAAACGGTACAACAAGATAAAAAGAAAATATAATATATAAGGATGTTAAGGAGAATTAGAAATATAAAAAAATATGTAATTACACAAATTATCACACTCTAAAAATTAAATTGTATAATTAAAAAATCTAATTACACAATTAATTATATAATTATAAGATTGGACAAACACACCAAAACTATATAATTACAAATTTTCAATTACTAAATAGCGAAACCATCATGCCCTCCACCTTTTTTTTAAGTCATTGTCAACTTTCATAAAATAATATATTTTAAAAAGAATAATATTTTGCAACGTGGCTATGACATAAACTATGTTCTCTTTATCTCAAAATTTTTATTTAATAAATTATAAAATAAAAGTGGTAATATTATGCTTAAATAATTATTTAAAAAAAGTTTATTACAAGCGATAAAAATATTGTTATATATATATATATTTACATAATTTTATTATACAAATTAACGTGATTAACGCATAATATTGTATAAATTTATATCTGTGATATTATTATTAAGTGATGTTCATTCAATTGATTAGTAATAAATTAATTGTAATTGTAAATTTTGCAAGATCACTCTAAAAGTTGTGATATGTAAATATAGTATGAACAGTCATAAATTTACAAAAATAAAAATGGTAACTTAACTACGACAGGGTAAGTCTTGATTAATTAATCTCTGAATCTATATTTTTGACAAATTTATTAGTGGGTGGACTACTAGATGAATTATGCTCATACCCACTGTGATTAGATTAACAATGTCACCATCACCAAGTCAATTGTTTAGATCATTACAAAAGTTAATAAGTTTGAATTTTTTTTTCTAAAATAATCACTTTTTAGAAGTTAATTATCGAAATAATCATATTATTTTATTTATCAAATTAATTAAACATATTAATTTAAAAAAAAATATTTCGTATAATTAAAAATTTTAATATATTAAAGTGTATTTTAAATCTCAATTTAAAGCACGTGTCGAGCAATTGAAAAGCTTTCATAAATTTAAGATTTTGACTATACAAGAGTATTTTTGTTCAAAATCAGTATGTTTAATTAGTTTAATAATAAATAAAATAATATAATTATTTTGAAAAATTAATTTTAAAAATAATTATTTCAAAAAATATCTTATAAATTTACTTGAGATATTGAAAATTATAAAAATTATAATATAAATTATTAACTATTAAATAAAATTATATAAATATTAATTGCTGAACATGTTCTTAATTATTTTTTTTTTTATGTTACTTTTTAATGCAATCTATCAAGTTATTTTAATGGTACGATTGAATAAAAAAACCAACATTATATAATACAAATATTATTTATAAATTTACTTTCAATAATTTATTATGAACTATTTATTAAAATTAATTAATTAATTTTATTTATTCATAATAGTAACGTATAAATGATAACACGAGCAGAAACAATTGCAGAGTGCATGAAGAGCGAGTGGACGAGTGAGGTTTCGCCAACTCGACAGGTAATTGCGAAACTCCAATGTCCATGAACAGAACAAAAGAGGGTACTAGATACTAGATATAGACAATTTCTCTTTGCCTCTTACCCATTCCACCTCCTTCTGTTTCTCATCTCATCACTCCCAAAGCTGCAGAAACTTCTGCTAACTTCTTTCTAGATTCTATCCATTCTATGACGTAAACCTCTTTTTCCTTCTTCACACCTTTTCTTTTTGCTTACTCAAATCCGTACACCAAAAATCTAACCATAATTTCACCAAATATTCCCCCAAACATAAGTTTTGATTTTTCTGTAGTGATCACGAAAACCCACGTACGTACATATACATTGTTTCATATCATAGCAATGGCACGGCCAAGCTCTGATCGGTTAACCTTTACTGGTAATAGTATGTAGATGAATTGCGGATACTTGTTTAATTGTTTGATTTCATTTGAGTATTTTTGTTTTGTCACTGGTTTAGTATTTTGGACGAATTTGAGACGATCCAGGCAGTGGTTCTGTTGCACAATCGAGCTTGAATGAATCACTGATCGTTGATTAAAAAACGTGCAAAAATTTTCATTTTATTATTTTTAATTTTGTTCGTTAAGAAAGAGACACCGATTTACTGGCTTAATTTTCTTTTTCTTTTTATATTTTTGCGGGTATATTTCAATGATATTGTCTTTCTCGGATATTAGGACGGAACATTTATATGCATTACCCGTGGCGTGATTCACAGAATCACAGTTTGTGTATCTATAACAAGTGAACAACAATGTAAAGTGAATTTCTTACACAATTTTCCGTCAAGTTCCGGTAACGGTTTTGAGTGATGTTTCTGTTAATGTGCAGACGAAGGATGTCTGTCATCATAGACAGATTGGGTCGTGTTTGTATCTTTTAATATTTTTCCGGTTGAGTAGTTTATTAGGCTAATCGGTTGACAGTATTTCATGAATTTTAGACTCTGCTGAAGCTTTGAACCTTTTGATCCTGGATACGGAAGAAAAGACTGTTAATCTAGACATGTTGAATACTCAGGTAGTTTCCAGTTCTGTTGATCTATGAATTTTTTAATTTGTTAATAGTACCCTTTTGGCAATTGATGAAAATGTTTGATTGTTCACAGGATCCGGTGACAGTTGGTCCTTGTAAGGATAATGCAGATCAGTCGGGGTCTCTAAGTGCTGTTGGATGCCATAAGACTGGTTCTGTGTCCGATGCCTATTTCTCTCAGGCACCATCAGTGTACAACGGAGGAGGTTAGTTCTTTATATGTTTCTTGAAGATTATCTTGTTTAAGAGGTGCGGTTGATGCACATTGCAAGTGTAAACTCTGGGAGCATGAATTGGTCACTTAGTGGGTACCAGTAATTTTTTTTTTTTATGCAAATACTATTTCTTCTTGTGGTTGATTCAAAACCTTAAGAGTGTGATAAATGCTTATTTTGGTTGAGAGGATGGGAGATGTTCTGCAGTTTGGTTTTCTAAGTTTAGATTTTACCTCGGCATTAGTACAAGTTGAAGTTACATTATAGAATATTGATCTCGCATTGTTACTGATTTTGGAAAATCTCATTTGTATGGAAAAGTTGCAATACTACTTTATGAGCTGAATTTCTACAAATACAACAGCATGGAAAAAGTTATTTCTAGATTACGTATTTAATGCTTGTCATTTTTCTAATTCCAGTTACAATGGCAAAGTGGTCAGAAGAATTGCAGAGGGATTCTTTCTTCTTTTTTCCCCATAAGTGTGTTTTTGTGTGCATTGGGATGGTACGCGCAAGTGCGGCCTTGAGTTTTGGGGAGTCCTAGGCGAGTTCTTAAAATGTGGTCTCTATCAAGCCTAACCAAAAAATGAATAGTAGGTCTTAAATTTAGCCCCTAATTTTGGGGCCTCAACCAACCGTCTGTGTTGTCTATCCCTAGGGCCACCCCCGTGCGTGTGTTGTTTAGAAATGTGTTCAAATGTTGTTTGTTTGACTGGAATGGGGTTTACTCTCCTCTTTCTAAGAGTGCGGGCAATGTGAGGTAAAAAAACTTTAATAGATTTATGTGGCAAATGGATATGGGATTATGCTATAGTAAGACCCTTTTGAGATGGGTTAAGTACAGTGTTGAACAAGATGATCAATGCAGTTCAGTGGTCAACACCTTAATCGGAGTGGGTGCTGGAAGGATGTTTGGTGCAAATGATAACCTTCGATTATTTTATCCTATTTTGATGATCAATTGGAATACTGAATTGGTAAGAGCAATAACTGGTCAGGAAATTATTGACTTGATCATTCATTTTCATCTTTGTTCAGATTAAGGATGAGGGAGATGGGTGCAGATGTTTTGGAATGAGAACGTGCCATGAGTAAGAAGCTTAAGGTCATCTCATTTTGTGAGTACTTATGAGGGTAAGAGAGGTTGCTTTCCCTTCATGTATTCAAGAGCCTCTGAAAAGGCTGTTTTTTTGTACTTATGGACTGCTACTCTTGCAAAGAGGCAAATTTGTTGTTAGTAGATGTTATATGTGCAAAAAAGATGGGGAAACTGCGATCAAGGAATTGTAAGGCCTCATAATTAGCTTGTTTGGCGGTAGTTGGGTTATTCTAACTCAGTTCTGATTTTGTTGGGATTTTGGGAAACTTGAGGTTTTGGAGAGGAAAAAAGGTTGATGAATTTGAAAGAATGAGTAGGCATGTTTTGGGTGAGATTGAAGCTTATAACATAGAATAAAATCTGATTTTATTCGGAGTCCTCTGTTTAAGTTGGACTTTCTAACTTCTTCTTTTCTTGAATTTGGACTTTTAGATTCTTTTCCCTGTACTTCTGTTTTGAGTGAGTAAAGTGAAGCAAAAGATAACCACCATAGATTGTCATTCTTTTTCTCCTTGAATTTGTGAAATTTAACTGCATGGACTTGATTATTTGATTGAGTACAGCCCTTGGTTTAGCTCTGGTAGACATGTTTTTTGCGTGGATAATGATGTTCTATTTTTTTATTAGTAAAGTTTATGCTGCCAGAGGGGTGTGATGGTAGAAAGAATTTATGAATGCGAAGTATGGCGTGCTGATTAGTGCTGTCTGGGCTATTGTTGCTCGGGTGATTAGGAATATCCGTGGACCATGGATTTGTCTACTTTTTTTTGCTTTGTCACACATAAGTCATGTTCTTATATTGTCTATTTCCCATCTTGTTTGTCACTCAGGTTATGACACTGCAGCTAGTATACAGGGTACATACGTTCCGTGTGTTAATGATGATAGCATGGAAAATGGTTCTCATGTGTGTAAATTACCTTGCCTTTCACAAGTTTTGTTGTTTTCTCATCTCTTAGTGCTTTTTAGCTGATGTGTCTATTTTCTTGTTATCTAATGCAGGGCAGCCGCAATGAATCTCCATCTGTTGCATTTCATGGTTATGCATACAGCCCTCAAGTGCTGCATAGAACATATACTCCAGTCACAACACAGCTACCTTCTGTGGGGGGTCATGGCCGTTTGTACCATGCACGACAGTTTTCAGCCTCTGATACACCTTGTTTCCAGCAACCTATTTCTCCTAAAAGCTCGTACATTCTTTCACCAGCTTCAGTTTCTCAAGCCAAGTTGCCAGCACATATTGATCTCCAGGGCGAAAGCAAAAGATTTGGTCTGAGACCCAATTATCCACCTTCATTGGGATCTTCCAGTAGAGAGGGTGAATTTTTCGGAAACTCTGGTTGTGGTTTCTTGCACCCAGGGTTTGAGGGGTTTGAAGTCGGAGGATTGTGGTCAGATTGGTCAAAACCATTGAATAGGAAGAGCTCTTTGCTTCAATTGTCATCATCATCAGCTTCTTTTACACCAATTAGGTCATTAGAGTTGTCTCAGGATGATTTTGGAATGGTTAGATTTCTTACCTATGAACAAATTTTCACTTGTCTATGAAGCTACCATTTTCTCTGAGATGAATGGTTTCAGATTTTAAGCTTAAAAAGTGCTTTGGACCTGTCACAATCAGTTAAGTATTTACTTTTGTGCTATAGTGGAAAGAGAGAAGCTCAAATGAGTTTGACTGTGGCTTTGAGGAGCTTTTGGTGAGTGACATAGCAAATTCCCTAAACATGGATAATTGTATGTCTCTAAAGCACAGTGCTCTGTTTTAAACCTTTTTTGGCTATGACGGGTACTATAACTTATGGTTCAATTACTTTTTTGAGATTTTACCCATGCTATGGTTGGTTTATGTAGGTGTCATTTGTTAGATTATAAGATCAGATTTTATATTAAAAGAAATGCTAGCAGCAATTAATCTATGGATGATACGCAGAAGAAATGTACTCTAAATACCAAGACATTGTTGTGGGTCACCTCGAGAGTCGTCCGATTCTGACTTAGATACCTGTTTATCATTGTGCTCTCAAAGATATGAATTGATTTGGCTTTAACCTTTTCCTTTAGTACCATAGTGAACAATTTTTTTGGATTTACTGAAATATAATGCAAATTCTAATGCAGGCTTCTCAGCAGAAAGGATCATTTTATGGGCTTGGATGTTGTTCGGGCTCCAGCTATAGAGGCTACATTCACAGTCGAAGTGATCAAGGCTCTGATTTTGGAGGTTTCTCCACTTCTAGTATGGGAGTTGATGGTCAAAACTGGCCCACACTCAATGAAGCCAGACAAGGTGCAAAATGTAATGACTTCTTGTGTAGTTGTACTGTCACTCTTGATACGCTAAGTGAGCGAAATAGAGGACCTAGGGCATTTAAGCCAAAAATTCGGACAACAGCAAATGGATCTGCTATTGATAATAGCAAGAATGAAGCAATTGATGATGTTCTTAGAGAGTCTTACAATCATTTGGATTTTGTCACCTACTACAAAGATGCGAAGTTCTTTATCATCAAATCTTATAGTGAAGATAATGTTCACAAAAGCATAAAGTATGGTGTCTGGGCAAGCACTCCAAATGGAAACAAAAAGTTGGATGCTGCTTATCGTGAAGCAAAGGAGAAATATCGGACGTGCCCGATCTTTTTATTATTTTCGGTACTTTTACCAGTCTCATGCTCCAAATGTTGGATATATTGTTGCATAGAAGTTGATGTATAGTTTGTCTAAATTAGAATCTTGTCTAATTTGCTAAAATTGTTGACTCGAGAAAATGAGACTCCACTAATAAGAACAATGATTGAACCCCAAGGTGTTGGGTGGAGTTGTAAAAGACCCTTGGATTCATCCAAGAGGTCAGGGTTCTAAAACTCCTTGGGGCCACCTACCAGGATATTTATATCCAACAATTTTCCTGAATATCAAGGTTGTAGGGTCTGGCTATAGTCTCCATTTTAGAACTGGGTGAACATAGAAAGGTCAAAGGATTTCTGGGTGTCGAAAAAAGAAAAATAATTGACAATTGGTGAAGGGATAAATGTTATGGTGCAAATGCTTTGCAATAACACTTTCTAATTTGTTGCAGTTCATGCTTGTGCACACTTGTTTTTGCAGCTCCTGCATTTTTTAGTTCATTTTGTAGAGGGTTGGCTGGTCCTGCACTTTTAAACTTGCATGATGGAATGCACATACACAAGCATGTTCATGTAGATTGCTGTATTTCTGATTAGTCAATGCATTGCCCTTTATTAATTATTATCATATGGAATTTAAAAGCCCCAGGGACATGGTCTTTTTCTCTTTGGTCTTGCTGCATGAATGCACTTTTTCTTTGATTTTATTTCTTCTACTTCTTTTTGGTTTGATTGTTCATGCATAAATTAGATGAGGTTCTTGTTCTTTATTATCATTCATGATAGCAACTTCTGTGAGGAAGTTCTCATGATATGTCTGCTGATTCCTCCTGCGAGGAATCACTGGTTTAACTTGTTCATTCTTCTGGGGAAGTTCATTCGGAGACCACAAAAGACAGCTTGAAACTTACGCTGATCTCCTTTTCGCATCTTATAATTGTCTGCAGGTAAATGCTAGTGCCCAGTTTTGTGGGGTGGCAGAGATGGTGGGACCAGTAGACTTTGACAAGAGTGTGGATTATTGGCTGCAGGATAAGTGGTCTGGGCAGTTCCCTGTCAAATGGCACATAATTAAGGATGTTCCTAACAGTCAGTTTCGACACATTCTACTTGAAAATAATGACAACAAGCCTGTCACTAATAGTAGAGATACTCAAGAGGTAAGACTTTACTGCAACTCATGATTTATTCTCATTTCACAAGTAATGTTGGAAACTGGTAATGTCCAGTTGCATGCCCTCTTAAATGCCACTATTTTGTCACTTTGCAGCACTTCTGTTGTTTAAGGACCTTAACTGGCTGCAGTAATTACCGTTGGGTTTTAATAATTCTTCTGAGCGTTTATGTTGAAAGTCGAGATGTCAACTGTACAATCTACAGAATTTGACCATAAACATGCAGATCCATCTTGAGTGAGCTGAGTTTTGAAAGGATGATTCTGAGTAGATTACTTGTTTAATTTCTATTTCTCACCTGAAGTAGTTTTCTTTATAAGGTAATTGTAAGTCGTAAAAGGGTTTCCACTTCATGAGATTTATTACTTGACTAGCAGCGCATGCAGAAGCCTGGCACATGAAGCAAATCAATATATAAAGTTCCAATGTAAAAGACTTTTGAAGTCCATTGGAAGTAAAATTGAGTTTTAGCTCCTATTACCTTGGTGTGTGTTGTCTTTGTCATCTGCCATTGAAAATATTGCTTAAATACTTTTTATTTTCTTTTTGGAGATAAATTTATCCATTAACATTGATTAAACTGTCTCATTCTGCAGGTGGAAATGGAACGGGGTATTGAGATGCTGAGCATTTTTAAGAACTATGAAATGTACTCATCCATCCTAGACGATTTTTATTTCTACGAGCAGCGGCAGAAAGCGATGCTGGAAAGGAAGGCTGGACAGCAATCCAGCAGGGTGAATCCTCCATCAGCAGTAGTTAACGAACAACAAAATCCAGTTTCACTATCTAATGACTTCATGAAGAAGATGTCTAAGAGCTTTGCTGAAGCTGTGTTGTTGACGGAGCAGGAAACAGAACATTCACCTGTTGGGAAAGTTACTGTGGCTCATGGCAGTTAAACGGGAAAATTGTCATCAAACTAAGCATATAGGCAGGAAGTGAACCTGAAACCACCTGGATGCTTCATATATATTCCTTATATTTTTGCATTTTTAAAAATTTTTCTATCACCCAGTTTTCGAAAATGTTTCTGCTTGAGATAGCCTTAATTCAAAGTTTTCTATGGTGTTTATATGGATATTCTTTTCACTGTTTCCTGAGATTGACAAAAGTTAAGAACTCAAGGTACAAGTATGCATTCACGACCGATAAATCATAGACATGGATTTTCGTATTTTATATTGTATTCATTGGTGTTGTTAGAGTAGTTATTCCTAGTAGTGCGTTAATTAAAGCCTTCAGTAAAGTTCACCTTCTTCAGCGGATCAAACTAAGGAACTCTTCTTGTTTATTTTGGTTTCTAATTTTCTTAAGGCCTTATTGTAGAATATCCTCATAATGACTTAGCAAACTCGAGTAATATGTAGCTTACCTGAAACTAATTTACTTGCACAAATGGGCAAGTGATGGATCCCAATTGAAAATGTCTGCACTGAGTGTGAATTAGATATTTGTAGTAGTTTTTAAAGGTATTGAGAGAAACTCAAAAGGTTATTTTCATTTTTATTTTTTTGAAACAAGAAGATTCAAACAACATAAAATCTTTTAAGTCCTAAAAGTCCACAAAACAGCACAGAAAGGAATACAACAAGAAGCTTCACTACTTCCACGAGGTTGAATTGTCATTTTCAACCCCATGTATTAAAACATATAGGCAGATCCGGTGGGGGCTGCGTAGAAAAATATGGCCATGGCGATCAACACTGTCGGCCCAACAAGGTAGGGTCCGCGCTTGGTACCCATGGAAAGCGGTGCCGATGTTCCCATGGCCGGTGTAGCAGGAGTTGCTAATGAAGAAGCATTTGAGAAGATGGCAGCTTCTGGGGAGCTAGGAGATAATCCTAAAAGTTCTGTCCATTTGAAAAAACATATTACAATTAAGATTAGCGACTGCTTGAGATAATACTGATTACTTGCTAAGAAAGGATAAGCCAACCCCGGTTTGCTACAAGGACAATCATAGAATAGACCATTGTACTTAATAAAATGTACTCTTATGCAGTGCAAGAGCAAAATCTTTTAAAGCAATTCAACATCCAACCATATTTCCCCATTTTTCTTCCCTCATCAATGAATGAATTGACTAAACCTAATTTGTAATTTCATTCCCACCAGTTTGTCGACCAATTAAATTTAGTGCACTTACACGTGGAACCGCAGGGACTACATCGAAGCATATATGAAGTATAAACGATATGACGCTGGCCCATATAGAGAGAGAGATTTCAGATTTGTAACCCAGTTAATTATGTTAAAATGACATTTTTACCTTGCATGCAAACTAAGCCAAACAAGGGGTAAGCTGGATCTAACTACATTGAATCTACGCATTAATTTACAGTTTGGTTTCTGCTTCTGACACAGTTTATTTAAGATTTGTAAGAATGAACTACCATGCAACAACCCCTTTAAATCTGTTGCCTTAAGCGACCTGTAACTTGTAATTAATATCTTAATAGAATTTCTATCAAATTAAGATTGCATGCAAAGAAAGGAAGAAGACTTACTTGGGCAGTTAGTGACGCTGGCATTCTGCAACTGGCAAGCAGAAGGAAGCTGAAGCAGCTTAGTTTTCTGCACGCCCAAATTCTTAAGCTGGTCACTACTGCCACTGTTGGCCTGCTGAATGATAAAACACAGACACTTTGGATCGCTATCTTTTATACCCTTCACCGCAGTGCAGCATTCATTAGACGGCCTCGTACTCTTCCCTTTGGCATAGTCCAAACAGATCATCACCTTCTGAAAATCATCGCTACACTCCTCCGCTGTACTAGCATCAGCCGCATAAACCGTAAACTCAGAACCAAAAAGAATGAAACAGAACAGCAAAGGGAAGAAAAGCCCATTTCTCACTCCCATTTTCTTCATTGCCATCGTCATGTTTTTTATTTCTTCTTCTAGATACGATTTCACAGTGAAATTATAGAAATATCTGTGCATATAATACGAAGAAGCAAAGGTCTGAAAACTTAGAACTCTGGCGTGGCGTCTGAAGTGTATTAATGAGGCGAGCAGTTGAGTGTTGGATTGAGGCGGGGAGGGTTGCATCCTGACCGTCCATTTTTCGATGGACGGCTGTGATTAATGGTAGACTGGTCGAGTAGATGAGCGCCTAAATTTGTAATAAATGGAGGACACATAGCAGTAGGGCAGCGGTTAATGTAATGTGCTGTCAGCCTTAAATGAGATTGAACGGTAGCCGAACACGTGTCCTTTAAACGACAAGTATTCAATTCTAAGCAAGCGATGTGCCGTTCATAATTTGAGACGTATTTTTTGAAATATGTTAAAATGACATGTTAGATAATATATACAACTCTCTCTCCGAATTTTTTTTTTCTTTTTATAGACTTTCTCTTATTTCTAGCACAATAAAATGACCAAGCATATCTTAGGGCACAAATATATAATTTTTTTTAGTAAAACAAATAGGTATATATATATGTTGAAATATCAATCATAATAATAATTATAATATTTTCTTTTAAATATTAAACACGTAATATAATATAAATTTATCAAATATGTACTTATAAATGTCGTAATAGTCAAAATTTATGTTTTAAGGGTTGAAAAGATTTCAAAATTTTGCATTTTAAATGAAATTAGGTGAAATTGATCTAAATTATAAATTCAGATGGGCAATGATTTATTGGACCAAATTTTTTAATTTGTAAGTATTAGAATTTGATGTGCATTTATAGAAAGGATACTCTAGTGACATTGAAATTTAAGAGTATTCATAAAAAGTTAGGTTTTAGGCATTGACTCTATGAACTAATTCATTCCAATAATAATTATTTTATTTTTTAAATTCCAAAAATTCTAAATATATTAGTGTCCACAATAATGGACATATAATAATTATTATTATTTTACCATCCAAATTCCACAAATTTCAAATATATTAGTGTCCGCAATAATAGACATATATAAATTTCGTGTTAATTATATATATTATTTTAATTACTCAATTATTTATTAATTTAACGTCAATGAAATTCAAACACTAAATCTCTTATATTACTCTTTATCACTTGAATTAACTAATATCCTAATTATAATAATGTAATATTAATATTCCTAATGTTCCCACCAAACCCTAAACTCGAATAACTATTCAAGTTATTATAATTCTTCATAATCATACATATTTAAGAAGAAGAAAAAATGGTGCCATATCTTCTTCAATATTCCAATGATTCTAAAATTTGCACACGTGGCATACATAAACTCTTTTACTTATTAGTTTTACAATTTCATTAAAATAAATAAATAGATATAATTATTTTTAATTAATTATTAACTTTTATCTATTGTCATTGTAAAATAAAAAAATTAATAATATATAAAATTTTCAACCATTTAATTAATATATTTTTAATAATTAAGACTTAAAATTAAGTTTAATGTATACAATTAATGTACACATAAAATACAATCTTAAACCTTCAATATAAATCAATAGTTTACAAAAAATAAAAATAAAGATTGTTAATTATAATTATATATAAGATTAAATTAAATATTATAAAAATTTGTAATAAAAAAAAAAGAAGAAATAAAAATGAAATAGATATTTTAAAATAAATCGTTTCGTTTGGTTGTTTTTTGAGTCTCAAATGTACGAAACGGGATAAGGAACGTGCGTACCACCTCGAGTCTGTATATTGTTACATCCCACTATCTTTCCATTAATCTCTGAGACTTTCAGACACGAACCCATTTCTTTTCCTCGATTTCGTCTCTCGAATCCTATATAAACACCCACTACGTAACCCTTACTACTAAATCCTTTGTTTTAAGATGAAGAACCCTCATTTTTATCCCGAGAAAAAGAAGCTCCTCATCGTCGCAATTGCGGGACTAATCGCCGCCACACTGGTTATTTCCAGCTTAATCCGTTCAGCCGAGAACTCATTCTTCTGTTCTCTTGCTAGTTCCAGAACACGGGCCGTAGCTGAGTACTCAGCAACGCCGATCCAGCTTCACGCCATTCTACACTACGCTACGTCGAAAATCGTCCCGCAGCAATCACTCGGCGAGATAACCGTCTCCTTCAATGTTTTGAAAAACATATCGCCCTGCAACTTCCTTGTTTTCGGATTGGGCTACGACTCTCTTATGTGGAACTCGTTCAATCCACGTGGCACCACGCTATTTCTCGAAGAGGACCCAAAGTGGGTCCAAACAGTTCTCAAAGATGCACCGACCCTCAACGCTCATGCCGTTCAGTACCGCACGCAGCTGCAGGAAGCGGACAGTCTCCTCGCCTCATACAGAAACGAACCGCTTTGTTCGCCCTCCAAAGCGTACATACGTGGCAACAATGACTGTAAGTTAGCATTGACTGGTCTGCCCGACGAGGTTTACGACAAAGAGTGGGACATAATCATGATCGATGCGCCGCGTGGGTATTTCGCGGAGGCGCCAGGTAGGATGGGAGCGATATTCTCGGCGGCGGTTATGGCGAGGCAGAGGAAGGGATCCGGTGTGACGCACGTGTTCCTGCACGATGTTGATCGGAAGGTGGAGAAGGCCTACGCCGAGGAGTTCTTGTGCAGAAAATACTTGAAGGATGCCGTGGGAAGACTCTGGCACTTTGAAATTCCACCGGCAGATAATTTGAGCAACGCCGATAGTTTTTGCTGAAAACGCTGTCGTCTCACTCTGTTAATCTTGTTATCATTGTGCGTTGTCGATTTATCATTATTCCCATTTTACCACACATTCTACATAATCTTGAATGGGACATGCATGTTATAATATAATCAACCAGTTATATCTAATTTTGTAATTAATTTTTATAATAAAAAGTGACAGACAGCAAGACAGACCAAGTTTCGTACTTGGTGCTGGCTGATTCGCGGAGATTGGTAAACTGTCGGTGACTTAAATAAAGTAATTTGCCGGTGACTTTAGTGAGTTTAGCTAACTTGCGCTGCCGATGAGTTTTTTTTTTTTCTCGGAAACGGACGAAGGAACGAAGATGATTAAATTTAACGAGAGTTATTACCTGATAACGCCGTTATTTATTAATTAAATTAATTATTAATTACGGTACACTAAGCCATAAATCATAGTGCAGGGCAGGGGTTATTAAAATTTTAAAATTGTATTAGAATTTAGAAATATACTGAGTTTCAATTTTTAAATAACGGAATACGTACAGTCGTGTTAGGAGGCAGCGAGAGACCAAAGTTGTTGCTTCAATAATTTCGTAGGGTTTGTCACTGGAGCTATTGTGTCTTGACAGGTGTCACTTATCGAGGCATCAACTCACAGCACCAAACGAATTCACAACGGCAATATTTTGATTTTCGATATTTGTCTCTCTCTCTCTCTCAGAGTAGGTCAGTGACCTATCAAAAGGTCAGGTTTCCTACACAGAAAGGCAACTGCCCTACTATGACCTGTCCTACATATTTAAAATTTTTGTCATGGCTTGTGCTTTCATAACTCTAAATAATATCCCTTTTCTGTTTTTTGTTTTTCTACAATTATAGAATGGTGGTGTAATTTAATTCATGACACATAACAGGTGAGACGTTTTCAAATTGTGACATATTGTGGCAGGGACAATATTGGAGGAGAATGAACGACATGTCATTCAATCTAATACTTTGTGAGGGATATGGGTTCACGCAAGCCGAATGTTGATGTCATCCGAGAAAAAAGAGATCAAAAAAGAAAATGCTCATGTCATCACCCTCGGCCGACTAATATTTGGGCCACAATATATTTGGATTAGATTGGATATGACCTCAACAAATTCAACCAAATCCATGAATACTCTTAATTCATATTGTTTGTATTTGACACTATTCATGGCATTATTTAATTACTGGGTTATAGTTGGACTTGGACGAAGATTAAGGTTCATCCAATACATTGCATTACTGGTTATATAGTCACCTTTTCAGGTAGTACTGAAAGGGAAGAAATAGTACTGAGAAAGGAAATTCATACAAAGTTTATGTATCATACCTCAGAAATTAAGATCAAATCATTTGATCTATGCTGCAAGAGTTGCTGTATCAAATGATTTTCTCCTAACCAAAAGGCAGGTAATCTTCAATGGATGAGCATGAGTATTATCAAGTGCACATAACACAAAATCAGGTCGATGAAGTGCCAGAGCCAGCCGGTCTTCCGCTAAAACCAACCCAGTTGCATCAAGAAGAACATGCCATGAATTTCTGTGCGCTTCAGAAATCCAATGCATAGAATATCTGCTGTCATTTACAACCACTGGATATGAGAAAAGTCCCTTGGGTGTGTACGTGCACTTCCTTCTGAAGTTTTGACTAAGTTGTGATCCTTTAATCCTCAAATCCATCCAAGTTTCTGGTGCTGAAATAACCTTTGATTCTTTCTGGGTTGCAAATCCCTTGATGAAATCAGATTCTTCAGAGATAACAGTCAAGTAGTAATTTCCTTTGAAGAAAGGGTAGCTCTCTCCTATCATCAGCAAAGCATCTTTGTAGTTTGGCATGAAAAGAACCAAGTACTCATCTTCACTCAATCCACAATGCTTTAAGGCCCGGTTTCGAGCTTGAATTTCTGGAATTGAAATGAAATTCCCTTGAAAGGAAGTTTTCTTGGAGAGAATATCTAACAGTCTTGACGGCTCGAGTTGAGTTTTGTCAAGATCATTGAGGTTGGAAGATGGAGACGATGAATCTCTGGTACTGCCAACACTCTTAGGAGACTTGCCTTTCTCATCAGGAACAATTTCTGAAGATTCTTCATCGATAGAGAGATTTTCAAGATCAATCATGTCTGCTTGTTCAACCAGACCATTGCAATATTGTGGATACTTGGCAAAAACATACTGCTCTACATATTGCATTTCAGTTGGAGTTATAGGGCCAGACCATCTCAAGTCTAGGCCCCTCAGTGAGTATATGGCTTCAGCTACTACGTGAGCTGGAATCAATGTATGCACTTTCTGTTTTATAAGTTACGGTGAAATCAAATTATTATGTAGCTTAGAAAGAACTTATTTAAAGAAAAATACTGTGAAGGAAAGCAACCAAAGTAAAAACAATATATCAAACTTGCCTTAATTATCATGCTGGTTGGTCTGCTTGTTTGGTTAGTAGGCGATCTGGGTATTGAAGATAAAGAAGATTCTTCGAGTTCTCTTTCTATCACATCCTGGTTTTTGTATAATTGAAAAGCCTTAAATTAGAATGTTTGAAGCAATGCCGAGTGAAGAAGATCAACAGAAAATAAAACAAAGACACAAAAGGTAATATACCTTAGATTCAGCACGCAGACCAACCTTTTCTTCCATGTTTCCCAACATGATGTATTTGTATAAAATTACAGAAAGACTAAAATCTGGTGACCAAATAAAAAGAAAGAAGCAGAGGGGAAGAAAAGATACCGAATTACAAAGCTACAGACGTTGATACGAAGACTAGGTTATGTCATGCTAACATTTAGCTGCCGTTGAATTGAACCAAAATCAAGGTATTAAAGAAATAATCAAAAGAGCCTGAGCCACGACAAAGAGAGCAGTGTCCACAAGTGACGACAGCAGTGTCCCGCACCATGAACTGTGAAATAGTGGTTCATTTAACATTTTTAACTGTAAATCATGCATTACAAAACTTGGGTCGGGCTTAAACCTCAAATTTCGTTGGATTATGATTAGGATATTATTAATTTTAATTTTATTCGTAATATTGTAAGTCATGACTGAGTCAGAACCCACTTTCACAAATACAATGATAGGCTGAAGTTTTGCTTATAATCTTTTGTAAATTGACCTTTTACAATCATTCATCTATACTGAATAATTACTTCTATCTACCTCTGTTGCAGATATACGAATTTTTTTAATGAGAATGATTCGCATATTAATTTCAATAACAGATGTTATGTACCAAGTCACCAACTAGTTATAAATTTAAGGAGAGATGGTGACAGGCCGAGCATTTGAGGACGTTCATTTCCTACATATTAAGTGCAATTTGGTTGGGCATCAGTTGACAAACAAATTGGGAAAATTGGGAATCTTTTTGGCTCGTCCGAGGACTGGTCATGGAGTCAGCCAGCCTATGGAACAAACACCAACGTGTATGCAATTTTCATTAAGTATGTGTGCAGTGACTTCCTGCTTAAAATTATAAAACAAACACTTGCCTCTTTCTCTATTTGCCTTTTATCACTTTCCAATATTTTGATTTCCGTCGTTAATCACCAATTAATCAAGATTCTTTTAGGTTTCTGAAAATTCGGTAAGAGAGGAAGGAATGCATAGCAAAGCGCCGCATGGAAAACTCAGCTCAAAGCTGAATGTAACTGCTCCATCCATATCACAAGTCGTATTAGTTATGGTTCATGGTGTTGCCGACAACCGATAACGATGTCTCCACATAATTATGCATTTGGAATTTTGTACAAGCGGCATCTCAAGAAAATTTTCCAACCACTACCATTCATCCAATCAACATCCACATATTATTATATCTAAATTCAAGTAGAATTATATTATTTCAAGCTACAACGCAGTAATATCTCACGTCAATACCATTTTGACTAGTAAATTACAAATACAGATATGGACCGCCGGTGTTGTAACGAGTACAAAACTTTATAAGATAATTAACTTCGTATTGGAAGTTCTGCCGTGCAATATTATTAGATGAGCTTGCCATGACGAAATTGAGAATGAATGAAAGAGTAAATGAAATTCTTTCACAAGCTCAATATGGCGGTAGTCCACAAAAATAACTCAATATTTTACATAAAGAAGATTAGTTACAAATAAAAAAAAGTTATTTGCTGCCTAGTTTCTGGTTAACAAATCATATACCACATGCATCTGGACAAATAGAGATTAGTAATTTTGACCATGATTCCTCTGCTAAAATAAAGTAACGGGTTAATCAAAGAACATAAACCAGACTACTTGGGAGAAGATAAGAGCAGTGGAGATAGCGAGAGCAGAAAAGAGGAGACCATGCAGTCTTAGATATTCACCATTCTGTACAAACAAGAATAAAAATCACACTACAAAAAGTATTTCATTCTTTCATCTCTCCTCATGGCATTGTATACAGCTTGGACCTGGAAAACAATGTTGCTTTCTGCTATCAGCCTAATCCAAGTAATTCTTAAAGTTGTATGGGATTCCAGAGCGTAAATATTGGGCAATAAGTTAAATAAAAATATGATAAATGATATTTTATTGATATGGAACGTGTGCATAAGCGTGTGCGTTTAGGGGACAGAGAGAGAGCTAGAGAGAGGACAGACCTGCTCACTGGAACTGACTTGAATGGGGCCAATGTTGACAGATACATATTTGCCCTGTGATGATAATTTCTGCCTCACACGACCCTATTATAAAACATAATTTAGTTTTCATTCCAGTTTTTGGTTGTAGTGATACAACTAAAAGATACAAATTCTGCTCTCAATAAGTCCACCAACAACTATGTGCAGCGACTTTCCAAGTTTTCAGTTTGCAACCATTGATAGTAAAACAATGCCATCATGCAGCAGCTCTAGAATGCAAGACAATTATCTCACTGATATGAGCTAAAAGCTCACCAAGCCAAGAGACCCGAAATTCATAGCCTCCACACATCCTATGATTTTCAATCACAAATCAACGCCTATATTCTAAAGATGATGTTTAACTTGTAACTGGGTCAATGACAGGAAGGCAGTCTTGCATTCATATCAAGGTGTAATTGCAAGGAATGGTAAACCTATGGCATGGAATTTCAACCTCAAAAACAATTATAGAATGTTTGACCTGATGCTATTCCAAAAGCCATTTTCACTGGCATTCTCTCATCATCTCTAGACACAAGTACTCTTGAGTTATCTTGATTGCAGATGTCTAAACCTATCTTCCTTGGACCATGCATCAAAACATAACAAATTCTTGCTTCAGCCATAACTGGTATTCTTCTTACTTTGATGTAAAACATAGTTGATATGATATGATGTCCAATAATTTCAAATTGTATTATTGGCAATTGATACACACATGCTATCGTGAAAGTGACCATTGTTATTGTCATAGCTGCCTAGATGAGCAGCAATCTCTTTTCCATATAATAAGACGTCCAATGATTAAGGCTTTACCATAGTAGAAGAAAGGTGCTGGAGGCTGAAGCAGACCACATATAGTTGGATGAAGGCTATCTTGAGTTGAGCTCTTTTGTAATTAACTGTTCTCATACTTGTTGATGCTCCATCACAAAAATTACAATTCAGAAGAATCAGAACTCCTAACTAAAACCAGAACTCCACATAATCTATTTTAAGTTTATTGTACTCATCCCATATTCATTTCTTTTAGACATCATCCGAAGTATTGAATAGAATGTATTTTAGTTGTTCTCACCACTATGAAGCAAAATCATTCTTTGCACTCCCGTTACTTATTTACTTATTAACTTATGTCTCCCAAAATACATTGTGAGAGTTCAATAAAACCCTTCAAATTATATTGTATCTAACATGACCAACAGCTGTTTCAGCCTCACATTGGCCATCTAAATTGTTGCTCCATCAGATGCCTACAGATCTTAATTCAAATTGCACAAAAAATCATATAATTCAGAAATACAATACAGTCCCATCTTATTTATGATAGATTTAACGTAATTTTGATATGATTTACATATTTACAGTCATCAACATGCAGCTGCAGGAGATTGTTGCCATATGCTATATTTTTCTTACTGCCGGCCTAAATTTAACATTGTCAGAAGGTTCTACTTTGAGATCTTAGCTGATTGATAATCAACCATTCATTTCATACAGAACTTATTTTTTGTTATAATTATCATCCCATTCCACGATATATTGAACTGGCGTACAAATCAATGACAAACATTATACCTTCAAAATCCTAACAATTTACTTGAAAAAGAAAAACTCTTTTAAAATTCTATATGTACGTGAAAAATAACAATCAAACAATTACATAGAAAATTATAAGAACTGAGTAACTATGTAAAACACCAAATCCTATCCCTAAATTGTCACATCAAGGTTTATCTTTCGCTTATTAGTTCATCAATTAAATAATTGCAACATACCTTGGGAATAGGCTTCTGAATAACAGATTCAACAGCAACAACCATAGCTTGCACAAAGTCATCACCACCTGTTCCAATTGCTGTAAACCCTCTAACTGTTGGGTATGAGTTAACCTGGCATAACAATATCACCATTATGAGAAGATAATATTGACAAAGTAATCAAAGAGGACAATGCATCATGCAACCTAGGAGCAACGCCCACAAAGCTTAGACTACACTTCATTTATTTAAATTCTTAGCAAAGAAAACAAAATTATAGTACCTTCTGATCCAACGCAAGCCACTCATTAGTAGAATCATCAGCTACCGTACCTCCTATTACCACATTTGTAGTCTGTCCTACCCTCCCTTCTGCCTTCGATACCTCTAGATCCAATATCAACTCCGAATCAGTAAATAACATCCATCAAATAAGATTATTATAGTAAACAAATCAAGATATTCCTATTCAATAAGCCATTCATCATCTCATTTATTTTAATTGTCAATAACTAATAAATGAAGAGTCTGTTTGATACGCAATCTCAGTACAGAAAATTGTTTCTAAATCCCAGGATACAACAAATATTATAAAACACATTGATTGCAAATTTTCAACTGTATTTGTACACAATCCTGAAAACTCGTTCAAAATTTTAAAATAATAAGGAATTATTTGAGCTGTTTTCTACCGGATTGTATTCAAATTATATCTAACAACTCCAACTTGTATCTTAGACTTTAAAAAATTCTTTCCGCTCAAAATAAACGCCGTCTAAGTTAATACACGCTAAATTAAACTTAATCAATTATATAATAATAATTGAACAGAGCGTCGAGAGACGAACCTGAAATGGCTTTAAGAACCGCTTCTTGAGGCGGACCTTGCTCACCGTCGTCCTCTGATGATGATTGGCTTTCGTTATGCGAGCAATTAAGATGAGTTCGTCTTGCAGAATGGAAGTTCCAAACCCTAATTGCTCCATAATTACGGCAAATCAGACTAGCTGAGGAAGAAGATCCAACGGTCGTTAATGGAAGAGAAAGGAGAGCTCGGTTCTGGTGCAAAGGTCGATATGGCTCCGTTAAGAACACGCAACGCAACACTGTCCTGCACGCCATTTCTACTATGAATGATAATTTTTCTAAACGTCGTGCGTTGAAAGTATTTATATCCCTTGGTTGCTACTGTCCATTCAGTTATCAGAGATTTTTTCGGAATCACAGATAATGATAGGGGCGCCATCAACCTTAACGTGGCGGGCGCTCATTTTGTAAGTGTTAACTGCAATGACCATTGTAGACACACTTGAGCCAAAGTATAACCTCAATTAAGAAGGTCTTCTTTGTATTTTTGCATGATAGAGGGCGTGGATAAAGGAAAGTGCCTTTACATCCCTAGCTCCATGAACGACACCGTATTAATGCAGTAATCATGAATAGAAAAGATAATCATATTTTCAGGTTTTGTTTGTTGAAAATTAAAATTATAACGTTAACATTTTCAATACTAAAATGCCAAATTGATATTAAACAAAAAAATTATCTGTTAGGTATATAGTTCAGTATGCTTAAGGTCCATAAGTTTGTGGGCTTCGAATTGTCATGTACTTAAAAACTAACAGCTTTTTAAATAAAGCGTTACTCGATAAATGCTGTCTTAATAGTAAAAAGTATAAGGCTTTCTCAAAAATTAAAATGTAAGGGAATAAAGAGGTCTCGGGTCAGCGACCCAAATTAATACATAAATCTTAATCAAAGCTTATAAATGTTTCGACTACAACTTACAAAAGTTTCAATCAATTTACAAGGGTTTTAGTTAGTTTATAAGAGTCTCGTATGCACAATACCTGTTCTAGATTCATACAATCAGAATGGTCAACTTCCTGCAGGAATTCTCGCTCGCCAATGTGGTTTCAGGAGTCCAGTTTTCTGCTTGGAAAATCACCATGGTATCAATTTTAAATCTCTCTCTATCGGTGATCTTCGATGTAAAAGTCTGCGATTGAAAATATTGTAGGAACTTGGATGAACATGAATTCTGAATGCAAATAAAGCATATGACTTAAATACAGCTTGCTGTTTATTTGCAGGTATTAAATTATTGATTGATATATACATATTGTGATGCTGTTCAACATTGTAGCTTTTTTGCTATCATTTTCAAATAGATTTTATTTCATTGTTGTTAACAGTTTTGACATCTTGTGTTTGCAATGCAGGGTTTTATTTCATTCCAAGTGCTTTGAGTATAGAAGAACAATGCCAGTGTATAAGGGAGAGTTTAACGAGCTTCCCGCAGCCCCCTAACAGAACTAATCTCAATGCAATTTATGGGCCTATACATGACTTATTTGATGCTGTAATAGAAAAGAAAATATTGGTTGAGGAGAGTTCACTTGCTAGTTCAGATCTGGGAGCTAATTCTTGTGTTAGCAATGGAGATGCTCATAGATGGAAGTTTTTTGGGGAAAGTATTGCCAAATTGAGAGGTAAGACATGCAAGTCATTTACAGCCAGCGTTCTGCTGCGGAAGTTGCGGTGGAGTACCCATGGTTTACAATTTGAGTGGTCCAAGGTAATTAAAAACTAGATTTTTATCCTTCTTTTTTTTTTTTTTTTGTAATAATGACTACACCACATCTGCTTTGTTAGATTTGAATTTTGCTTTATGTGATGATATGAATCGAGTCTTTCTCCTTACTGGCAGAATCTTTAGCTTGTCTAGAGCCACCATACTATACTCAATGAGGTTTAAGTCTATTTGCGCTTTAGGATTTGATCCCAGGATCTCCTGCAAAAATTTTATGCATGATGTAGAATGCTTTGTGCATTTAGCTGGCAAATATGTGAAATCCGTATTACTTTCTGAAAGTAATCAGCTTATTAATTTCAAATTGTTTTCTAAACCTATGCACGTTGATGGTGTAGTGAAACTATGATGTGTCTCTCCCCCTGATACACTCTGTCGACTGGCTAAAAGACTAGCTGCACCTGCAATGCCCATTGGAGAAGAATTTCGGCCCAAAGCTGCAATAGTAAACTATTTTGGATTGGGTATTTATTAAGATAAAAGTTTGCATCTTGACAGATTTTTTATTGTTCATATTATTTTAAAAATTTTGCTATTGCAGAATGAAAGATACTCGATTGAAGAGGAAACATAAATTAAACATTACTTAATGGTTCTAAACTCTGATATTGATTAAAACTCAATCTTATTGGATATTAGTTAGCTTTAAATGTAAAGAATGGACAAGCTAATAAACTTTACAACTACAATACCACTTTACCTGCATAGTTTAGGCAGAGCCGTTTCTCCCTCTCTACCTTGGAACAAATGTGTTTTTTTACTCTTCTTTTCTCTTTTCAGGTGATGCACTTGGGGGCCACCTGGATGACATGGAAGCAGATTGGAGCAAACCTATTGTAAGCATGAGGTATGCTTATCTTTCTCTCCCTCCCCTGCACGTTCATATTTTTTGTGAAGCAAAAAGTGAAGAAGAAAGATAAAGAGAAGTTAACTTATTTTTTGTTATTTATAATTTCTATTCAGTCTGGGTTGCAAAGCCATTTTCCTTTTGGGAGGTTAGTCCAGGGAGGACCCACCATTTGCAATGTTTCTTCGAAGTGGTGATGCTGTCCTTATGGCTGGAGAAGCAAGGGAATGTTTTCATGGTAAGTGTATTCCGTCTGGTTATTTTATAATTGATGATTTGGTACATACAATTCACATATAAATCATAAAATCATACGACTAGAACTCTGTTTCATAGGCACTTTTTTCTTGTACCATCTGTGCTGCCTTTGTGTCCATAGATAACGGTCTCAGTGAAGGCTAAATGTATAAGGGAGATATTTGGTTATAATATTCAACATAAGTCAAAATTCCTCAATCAAAGGCATCAGAATCTTTTTGAATAGGGACAGCATACACTTGTAAAAGCAATTCTTCATGACGCAGAGAATTTTGATGGTTTTATTACCCTTGTACTTTATGCCAAGACAATGTCTTGTTGAGTACTTATTTTTTGACATCATTTTGCTTAACTTTTATTCCATTGACTAAGCTAAGTATAATATCCTATTATCATATAGCAGTTTGATTCAGTTGTGACGACGTAAATTGATTCTTGACTCTTGAAAAGGGCATCTTTCATCTTTCTACAGCATAATTTGACATGGCTGTTGACAATTGGTGTTGAATATTGCAGGTGTACCCCGGATTTTCATGGACAAAGAAAATGCTGAAATTTCCGGTCTTGATTCTCAGTTCTCACATGAAGATGATCATTTTTTCTTAGAATATATCAAAACTTCAAGAATCAACATCAACATCAGACAAATTTTTTGAGTTTATCATTCATCTCAGTATAAATTTAAGAATCTCTTTAGTAGACATAAGTTAGAGATCGTACCAATTAGAGAACGGAAGACCAATGATTTGAAGGCAACTGAGACAGTAGACATATGAAAATAAAAAATATGAATGCAGTGTGCCAATGTTCTGCAAAGTTAAAGATAATGCAAATAGTGGGTGAGAAGAGGCCGATTGTTCAGGTTTATTCTGCGGTTAGGTATTTGGATTCATATAACTTAGCAGAAGATGACTGGTGAAGATGTTGCCATGGTATCTTACCAACAGATCGCTATTGGTTTTGTGGAACTCGATTTTGCACCTGATATCTAGATTTGATTGTATTTAATCATTTTTCTCTTACATTTTTATACCATTTTGTTAGTCGATAATGTATTAATGATACATAGAAGCAGTAGCCATTGTATTCTGATAAAAAAAATTTATCTAAAGATTCAATTTTCTGAAGTGATATAACTTCTTCAATACCTTCCATGCGTTAACTCTGCAATCATCTTGCTGTCTCAATGGTCAAATGTGAACTACTGCAAAAGTTCACAAGGTTGGGCTACATTTTGAGGGCTGCGTCAACATTACCACCAAACAATGCTTACCACACTAAAGAATAAGAAACTCACAAATTGATTTCAAACCTGGAGTGTAAGTATAGCTCTAGCGGAAAAGGAAAATTCAAACCTGAGTCTGGTTTCAAACTTCAAACCTGAGTCTAGAACAAGGTTGGTCTTTGCGAATACATACTGTTTAACGTAGTTGACCGTGTATTACTGCTCTTTTTTCCACGGGAAAAGGAAGAAAAATGATGGGATTTGAAACTAAGAGAGCACGACAACTGGCGTTACCAATTACACATGATTCATTGCTATATATCATACGGGCGATGCTTTAATTGATTAATTCACCGATTCAGGAGATAATAGTAGGCAGATTTGTCTCATTCTAAGAAATATTGAGTGTTTTAGACGAAAATAGTTTAATTTTCAGGTTCATTTATCTTTATAGTCAGAATTTTAAATTTTTTATATTTAAAATTTAAAATTTAATATTTTGATAATGAATTAATAAATAGTATTTTAGTATAAATTTTTTTTAAAAAAAAATTTATAAAAAGAAATTGTTCATTTTTACTTTTAAATATAATAAAATTTTAAAACGGGTTAAATTTATTTATGAACTCCAGACAATAGACAATTTTTATCAAAAGATTCAAACATCACGTACAAACGCAACTAAAGTTAAATATATATTTCTTTGTGTGTTGGAGTCATACAAACGGTTGAAAAAGATTTGAGGTCATATCAACGATGAATTTAGACACTCTTCTAAGCAGGGGTTGGCAAATTCGATTTTGCATTAATTTTAGTTTAAAATTCAAACCAATCTAAATCATCGTATCTATTATATGTTTTGTACACGTGAAAAATATGATACATTTACAGCAGTGGATATAGCAATACGTGCATAGAAGTATGTACGCACAACAACCACACAAAACATTCGCATCCCACTAAAACAAGCATTGAATTGGTACGCTCAATACGACTACGTCTACTAACCCACAAGCCACCAACGCTTAATACGACAAGTAGAAGAGAGATAGGCAACAACAAATTCAAAACATCAAACCCACAACCACAAGCCACCAACGCTCGATACGTGTACAAACCCATCAACTCTTTTTATATTCCCACAAACTATAAACTACGCCATTTAAATCACTCTGAAAGATCTCCATTTTTCTCTCGCTCTCTTTTACTTCTTCATCTTTGTTTCTCTGTAGTTTCATTCGCCGGTTCATCAACCAAATGGGTCCGCTCGTGTTGACTCAGCTTGCGACGGGTCTGAGCGTGTTGGCCGGGGCTGTTCTGGTCAAATCCGTCATGGACCAGAAACCCATGACCGGCCCATTTTCCAGATGTCCCAGTTGCAACGGAACGGGTCGTGTTACGTGTATGTGCACGCGATGGTCTGATGGTGATGTCGGATGCCGAAATTGTACTGGGTCGGGACGGACGGCGTGTAGTAGCTGTGGAGGTACCGGTACCGGTCGACCCATCCCGGTTCAACTCTCTGTGCGGCCACCAAACCGCCCATCGTGAGCCGTTTGTGGCTTAATTACCAATTATTTTTGGTCATATTATAGTTGATCTTTAGTCTCAAACTCACTAATTTGGTACTGGTACTTGAAGAGAGAGATGGGAAATTAGTATTACTAGGTTGTAATTGCAAATGACATTACTCTTCGTATATAACTTTGTTTGTATTTGTTGCTTCTCTAAGTTTATTCTATAATTAAGTTATTAATTACTAGATTATGTTGATAATATTGATACATTAGTAAATAATCAATAAATTAAGTTGTGATTAAAAAATAATAATAATTAATAAAGAAATTAAGTATATTTGGTCTATCTAATGTACCATAGCTGGTGTGCAATTAATATGAATATTCTATGCATATATAATAAGGAATATATAATATTTATTTATTTATTTTAATTTTGAAAATGTGCCATTATTTTGCTAAATGATATTTATATTTTCCCTTTTGGCAGGCCAAATTGGCATTATGAGAAAGCGAGCAAAATGATCATTAGATTTAAAATCCTTGAATTTCATATTTGATGTTTTAGTTTAGAGACTCCAAGAGGGAATTTTTGGGTCATTTGTGCCATTAAGGTAATTAGTTTATTATACTGAGTAATTATATTTTATATTTTTGAAACGATAATTAAATATTATTTTAATAATTTTTTAAAATATTTTATCATTTATAAATATTAAATTTGCATGTTTTTATATTTTATTCTCAAAAAAATATTTTTTAATAAATTGTTAAAAATATTGTCGAATATAAAAATAAATAATTAATTTTTTTTTTGTTTTGTTTTGTTCTTATTAATAAATTATTTTGTTAAAAATAAATTTCATTCTTAAAATTTTTTTTGTTAAATAAAAATACTTTCAAATATGATTTTTATACATTTAACTTTTTAATAAATGAATTTTATACTTAAAAATGAAAACAAACAAAAATAATAATAATGAATTATATTAATATTTTCAACAAAAAAATTAGTAAAAAAAATAATTTTATATTTTTCAATAAAAATTTAATTTTTAAAAATTATTATATTTGAGAGACTTATATATGATTTTATAGTATAATTCTATTTCTATCTACTTCTATCTTCTTGTTATTTTGGCAACTTTAGTTATCTGTTACTTATTCCAAATTATATTAATAAATAGGCAACTTTAGTTATCCGTTAATTATCCCTAATTATATTAATATAATTAGGTAGAATAAACAAAACAAAATTGGGGAAAGTGATGAAACCATTTTCAATTTGCCTTATCGGACGTTTAATCATTTCAATTGGGTAATTAGTGCTGTAATTTAATGCAATTGTTTCAAGAAATGGCCGGAGTATTTATAGACAATTTTGGTTTCCACCTGAATTTATATTCATGGCATCGACATCTACGTGATCTCACAAGTATTTGTACATCGCAGGAAGACATAGATAGAGGCCATTAATACAAAAGATCTAAGCACACCAACTTCCCTAAAAAAAAAAACACAGCCGTCTTTTCAACTCCTCCGTCCAAATTTCCCCAACACTTCTCCCTTGCTTTACAAGTACCTGTCTCCTTGCTTATCTCACTTGGGGGTGAAGGCCTGAAATAAACCACGAGCACCAGTTAAAACAAATTTGCATGTATCTACTCATTTTCTGCAGCGAATTATTCAAATACAGCAAGGATTGTAAATTTGTTCTTACGGCAAAAACTGTGGCGTGACCAGGATCAGCAAGGTGAGCAAAGAGGTTGTCAATGGGGCCAGTGCCTGTGTAAATGTGTTGGAACCATGCGCCCATCACAGCCAGCATGGCCAATCTTCCATTCTTGATCTCCTTTGTCCTCAATTCCTTGATCTTTTCAGGAGAACCACTTCCCCAGCCAAGTGGGTCAAACCATAGCCCACCTGGGTAACCAACGTCGGTTCCGGTGAGCTTGTTGTTGGGGAAAATTGGGTCTGTGTTTACACAGCCTGGCTTGAGAATGTCAGCCCACCGTCTGCCCTCGGCCCAGCCGATGAAAATCATCTCGACGATGAAGAGGGTGGTGGTGTCTGTGAAGTATTCCTGCTCTCCAGCAGTGTACCAGGAAGGAGTATTCAAGATTCCAATCTTTGTCAGGAATTCTGGGATGAAAATACCAGCAGCTCCTAACATTGCCCATCTACAGTGAACGATTTCTGATTGCACGTTCCACCTCAGAGTCTCAGGATCGGATCCTGTTAAATACCCGTCATAACATAAATTATAATCACTGTTTTGCATAGATTTGCATGATTAGTTTTCTGTATTAGCTTAATATCTTACCAAGACCAAGAGGATCAAAACCAAAGTCTCCAGGGAGGCTGCATGCAATACAATACAAGAAATATTCAATTAAAATTCTTTGAGCATGGTATTTGAATCTTTGCATGGAATCAAAGAGAGATTATAGAGCGAAAAGAAGAGTTTCAGATGATCGAACCTGCCATCGAGCCATGGAGGAGGGGTGCTGCCTGGGAACCAGAGAGGCCTGTCAGGATCAGCGGCCACTGCACTCACTGAAACGGATCGTGTTCCAGCTGGTGCTGCATACTTTCTCAATTTCAGTTTCTTCCCACCAAGGAAAGAAGCCTTTGTTGATCCCACAACAGATGCACTCTTCTGGGAACTGCAATGTTAACTTACACCGATCATTACTTTCACTGTATATGATTGCATGCATTGTCTCATCTCATCTCATTTCATCACAAATAATTCTCTAAAATTCCCACGATTGACTATGAAAATTTCTATCCTGATTAGCTCTTAGATTGTTCTAAAATGAGATCAATCTACATCCGTTAAAAGTAGTAAATAATTCAATCATGAAATAAATTTGGCTGAAAATGGGAGTTGGTTGTTAAAGAGAATTAACTTGCCTGGGGGATGAGATGGAAACAGCTGCAATAGCAGAAGAAGCACAAACAGAAGACATTTTCAGGCTTTCGGCTAATATTTTCTTCGCAAAATTTGACTGGTGTGTATCCAAATGAAGAGACACAAACCTGTTAATGTACGCAGGGGCTTATCTTAAAGGATAGAAGAGGCATGTCTAATCGGCTTATGCATTGCCATGTGGCATACAAAATCCAATATCATGCTCCTCCACCTCGTATTCTTCTGCTTGGATTCATCTCGAGTTTGTGGTTCACATTGTAACTTCATTTGGTTCATGCATCAAAATATCGCTTTGCAACCATTGAGGCTGCATTTTATGATCCCCTGGGGCACTTCTGTTAATTACATGAAACTACTCTTAATTTTGTGTTATGCAGGAGTGGTAAATATTGGACTATTTACTGTAGCTGACATCCAATTGTATTTATTATACCATCCAGAAAATTAAACAAAATTGAAAAGTGTCCAGTAACACTAAATGTGTCAAGAGAACCTTTTTCTTCACATTGGACTTTGTATTAGCCCACAACATTGTGGATTGAATTCGGCTCAAGCCCAAACTGTTTTAATTTTAACTTGGGCTGCATTTGGGCCCGAAGCATACGCTTGCGGTTACATTATTCCTTGAGAAAGAGTTATCCGAAAAGAGTCGTTCTCATTTTGATTCTAATTAACAAAAGATTCAGATGTGAACCATTTTCTTTAATATTTTACACTTTGCCCTTGGACCCCTACTTCGTTTGGTAAGAAGAGGATGTAAAAATCTGAAAAACGGATACCACAACTTGGTTCTTATCTTCATTTCTGAGGCAAAATCATAACCCCCATTTGCATTACTTTGAAGTAGATAAAGTTGAGGCCCACTACCGCAAAACTCTCATGTCTTTATCTACCCACTTGTCCTAGCAATTCCTGAAGAAAATCTCACACCTTTTGCTCTTGTTACACACTTCAAAGCTTCATCTTTCAATATCCACGTATTGTCCTTGTCCCAACTTTCAACTCCTTCAACACAATATATATTTATTTTGAAGCAAACGGTTGCTGATTACATAGGTTTCTTTTCGTCCAGCAAATGGTGGTGAGCATGCCATAATTATTTTTTCTAGTAGCAAGGAAAACAAGTTATAAATTCAGTGAAATTAGATACATAATCAACTACAGTTTTCTGTACTGGGTATATCACCGACCACAAGATCGAGTTTGGTAGCAATACCAGCAAGATTGTCGCATTATTGGCTACAATATTTGTAAGTGGGTATAGTTTAACCACTGCATTAATCCAAGATCAGATATTTATGGAAGCAAATTAATTGCAAATAGCCTTAATATCTGTGAAGTAATTAGTGAATGTTTCAGGTCTAACAACAACATGAAAGCATGTTTGATAGGATTTTGGCAAAATCTTTTGCAAGTGAGAGTATGTATGCTTTGGATTCCTATTCTACTTTTTATTCATGCAGTGCAGGGCATGTGGCTGCTATTAGTATCGTAATTATGTCTAATGAGAATTACATCTGAAAACAGTCTGCTAATTAATAATGTCTACATGAGAATTATAACACACAGATAGAACAATTGCAGCTTCAAAATTATAACATTTATACAAAGGAAAGTGGGGTCAATCAGCAGATTTCACCATAATCAATGGATTTCTTTTGTTTTGTAAACTTCTGGTCCTTCTTTTCATCTCTCCTTGGTTGCGGAGTCAACAAGCGAAGACGCAGTCCTTGGCATCATTGACTTGTGTGGCTGAAAACAACTACACTCCTGTTGAGTTTTTTCCTTTGTTTAAAAAAGAATTGTTCTGAAAGTACTAAATAATGCAACATTTGGTTGCAATAATTACTATAACAACTTTGCCAAACCTCAAAAAGAAAGATAATTGTGTCGGATTCTCCACCTGCTGGCCCCCAATATATGAATTATAGTGCTTGTGTTTATCAGTTTCTTTATTTCTTCCTTGTGTTCGTACCACTCATCATATTCCCACATGCTGGTAGGTTTATTACACATATAACTTTAGCAATTTCGTTTTGATTTGATCCCATTAGTGGCAAATCTTCAAATTGACGAGTAGACTGCAAGATCTGTTAAAATGGGATTGTTGGAAGTTCAATCTTCAGATATTGCCCTGAAGTATAAGAGGACATATACAACAGATATTCACCTAACTTTGTAGGGTCAATGGCCTTTAAATCAGATATCACCATCAGAATAAAACTCTTGTTGAAATTACTTAGATATAATCATTGTTTACAGAATTGAATTTGCAATTCTTGATCAAACATCATCAGTTATTATCAATCACTACATCTGGGACACTTAAGAACCTTAGATCAATTTTTCCAAATCATAGACAAACCATCAAACACTCTTGCTTGTACAATAAGCATCCCATCCCACCGCCCCGTCTAATTCAAAGTTGAAATCTGTATACATATGAATATTATTCCGTTGACTCAAGACATCATTTCGTCATACTGAAAAGGATTGGATTAATGAATGTAATTACATAAACAAAACATGAATTTGTACATAGTTAATAACAAATTAGCACTAAATTATTGTAATTTGAGATTGAATTGTTAAATTTTATGTATAAATCTGTTATAATATGTTGACATTTTCTTACTCTTGAGGTGACAGAAGATTAAGAAAAAGATGAAGTCAAAATTGTAAACAAATATAAGCAACGAGGAAAAGCAAGGACAAGTTCGAATGTACGTCATGATTTTGAAGCTAATTACTATAATTATATCGTGATATCTTTCGCTTTCAATTATAATCATGACGACTACAGATTAGATACAGCACAATTGCCCATCTGACTACAATTATGTACTTATCATGGAATCGTAAGCAGTATCACCAATTCAATTTGTTCACTACTACACCTAAACTCAACCATCCATTACTTTGTTTAATTACAATTTTTTTTATAATCTTTAATTATTGGAATAATTAATTATTAAGTGCAGTATTTATTTGTTATACTATATAGTTAATTACTTTTTTAAAAAGTGATTCTATAACATAATCACTTTCTTACCAAGTTCTTTGATTAAGTTTCCAAAAGCTGAAACATGCACATCAAGAGCCAATTTTTTTTTTTTTTTATAGTGGGGCAAACCTCTAAGTGGGTATTCCTTCAAATTTTCTCATCCTCCATATAATCAAAATGTGTGGTTCATAATGTTTCTTTGTTTCTTTTACTACCTTTTTCTCAGCATCCAAACAGAATAGATGCACTGTAATCTATTAGGGTTCCTTTCTTTCTTCGAGCAACTTGCATGGGTGAGGGAAATTGATGTATTGTCCTTTCATTAGAGAAAGTGGAGCAGAAAAAATGAAAATATTCCGAGAAAATTAACTTGGGATTGACTGATATACAGTCCATTACCATTAGGTGATGTTCAATAAGATTAGATGCCGACCAAGCATCAGGATTTTGTTTTTAATACATGGCATGATGCAACACATTGCTTGCTAATCCAAACCTAATCCCAACCCTTTCAATTTTCTCTTACAAGAATATTGGCATGTCGGTTTTCTGGACGGCCGGATACCATCATCATGTTATGTATGTTCCATCCAGTCAACCTTTTTATTATTATCATGATCATTTTCATTTATTATTAGATAATGCAGCTCTTTATGCCAATACACATACAGATGATTGATACATATATTCACTAGTTTAATTTAAAATTCAATGTCAAATGGAAAAAACTATGAAAGGAATTAAGGAAGTTAGATAAAATGGAGCTCTCAACGATGACGTTTTATTACACCAGTTTCTATCGAGGTTCATGCCTGAGTTTTAAGACAGCACAAGGGCTGCAGCAAGCAATTGCTGTTTCAATCAAACAACCTATAGCTAATAGTCACGCCTTCTTTCTTAAATTATGTATACGAATGTGCCATATGTTTCAGGTTAAGTTGTGCTTTTTTATTATTAATTATTATTAGTCTTTCAAGCTTAGGTTGAAAAGGAGCCTGTCTTCTTTGTAAAATGACGTAAATTGTTTTGTTCTTCTACAGAGGCCATTTTCAAAGAGAAACCTTTCATGAATTTTTTTTTATATTAATTAATTAATTAATTATTATTAAAGTGCAAATAAATTATATTCGGTACTTTACTGCTTAATATACAATGTAAATGCAGACTTTCAATGGTGATTTAAATTGGGTTAATGTCAAAATCAATTTCGTAATGTTAGAATTTGACTAAATTTTAGATTAATGCCTTAATTGTTGATGCTTTTGCGCATGGTCTTACCACTTTCTAATTAATTAATTAGCTTAGCTCTTTGGGTTTGGGGTAGGGCAAACTGGAACAAGGATATAAGATTTTGCTTTGATGGTATTTTTTAGACTTCTTCTTGGAGAAGTAATTGGAGTCTAAGTACTTCTCTTGCAAGTTCCGTGGCTGAAACATTAGTTAATTTTGAGGAAGATGAACAATAATAACCCCTGCTAAGGCTTAGCTTGTGTTGCGGTTAACTTCACTTACCATTCACGCTATGAGTGTCCCAAAGCTAGCAGGCATTAAGCAATCTTATGTTATGTTAATGTATCTACTTCAATACTTTGACGTTTGAACAAAAGATTTCGCCAAAGCGCCAGAAGCCATATTTACTGTATTGAAATTATTCACTAATTAAAATCATTTTTAAATTAATAAATATTTAAATATATTTTTAAAATACGACTTGTATATAAGAACTCTAAATTTTGAAGGTCGTAGAGGAGTTTTTAAAGTGTAATTTTTATCAAATCTAATATTGATTTAATTTTTAGTTGACTCTAATCAGTTTATGTATCATCTATCCTCAAAATCACTGATGCTTGTGTACAAAGGTAAATAAAAAGGTTCTAATGAACACTTTAAAAAAAAAAATCTAATTATAAATAAAAAAGAATGATGGGGAGTTGAACTTTACCAATTCATTTGTGATAAAATAATGAAAGTGAACAGAGAATGTTAGGATTGGCTTGAGAATCACTCAACGCAATGGGCCAGCACGTGTGCACGCTCGCTGGGATTTTTTTACACGACAAACGATGAAAGCCAAAAGGAAACAAATCACAATTCAGATGCCAAATGCGTTAAGCAACATCCTTAGTTCCCTCTCCTTAATCCCATTTATGGTTCGTTACGCTAAATTCTCACTAATCCCTATTAATTAATTAAATCTTAAGCAAATTATATTTAGGATTTCATAAATGACACAGAATTTACGCTAACCCTGCCATCCACTTCTAATTTTTAATGTCTTCAGTCATCATGCAAATGCAAATGCGTTATAACGGATGTTACATAACGTCTGTTAAAGTAACGGAGGTTGAAACACTTGTTTGTTTACTACGTTGTAATAAAAATCGGAAGGCGAAGATGAATGAGACAACAGTTGTTAGCCGAGTGACATGTTTTATTTTTGGTGTCATTGACTAAGTAGAATACATAGAGTTAAAATTAAGAATTAAAATGTGTTAACTAAGATTTAACAATTTAGTTAAGAGTTAGTCACCGACCATGCACATTGTGACAAGTCACAAGTACGATTAGCATGTGATTTTGATTATCATCAACCTGTAATTTGTTTATATTCCTAAAATTGCTGACTTTCTTTGACTAAGTTACAATTGACACGTCTAATCATCTACCTGTAATTTGTTTATATATGTGTTTTGTCACAGTCCACTTGATTTATTATATTGGAATACATAGTTTGGATAGTTTGTACAGCAACAATACAAATCCATCCAAGCTTTGTATTCCACCCACTCCACATCTTAAACCTTATCTCTTTCTTCTATTTTCCACCCAATCTGGTTCCTTCAACAGACAGGATTTTTACGTATGACCCTTATCTTGCAAATTAATTTCTTAAAAATGAAGGGTAATTAATAAAACTTCAAATTGCACTATGCAAGTTGCAGTTATTCAGTTGGTTACTAAGAGATATTACAGATAAAAGAGAATAATATATGACCACACAGAGGAGATTGATTGCTATTTGAAGAAATATGAATAGATACCCCCATAAGCTTTGGTCATTTTTGTTGAAGCTTTGGTCATTTTTGTTGAAGCTTAAGTTCACGTACCATGCACGTAAAGGCAAACTCGAAACTGTCCCTGGGCTGGGGAGCAAAAAGCAACCTAATTTTTGCTTGCACGGCCAGAGGATGTTTCTGTCATTTGAAGAATGATTTACCCACAATAACGTCAATTTCTTTTGTTCACAAAGAAAGAGGGGGAGAGAAAGAGCTTACTTTTCTGCCTTGTTTCATGAATATTAGCCATGGTGGCAGAGACAACATAAAAGGATATGCAAGGGGATAAGATTGTTAAATTTACAGCCACAGAACAAAAGGGAGGTGGCGTGTTCAATCCACTCTGAATCCGAAAATTTTGAAAAGATATCCAGAAATTTCACATGATGTAAAGACCAGTCAAAAGTCTGCCATTCTATACTTTTTGAGAACCCAGCCAGTCACGTCCAATCAAGTAGATCATGGTGCAGATTTGATCAACGGTTTAGATAAGCCATTGTCTGCACTCTGCATGAAATACTAATTATGCTGAATGTATCACACAAAGTTCAGGGTTATACTGGTCATTTCAACATATAACCAAAATCTGACTGTTGTACATATATGTCCTTTGCTTAATATTGATGATGGTCAATAGATAAATAAAATTTTAATTAAATGAGTGATATTTCACAGCACAAGTTAGACAGGAAAAAATTGGCTTGAACCATACACAAGCTCCTCAACCGTGGAATAGCATCACGTGCCTACGCATGCAGCTCATTTCCCACATCGGTCAGAACTGACTGAGCAAGGGACCCTAATCAATGGCAAATGCGTTAAGCAACATCCTCTGCATTGTCTCCTTCAAATTCTCTGTTTAGTCAGTAGCCTATATCTAATACTTAGAATATTAAACAAAAGATCTTTTAAGTTAAATCCTTCCAAATCCCAACGTAGAGAATGAGGAATGAGATTGATATAATTCTACGTTAACTAGTCCCATAACCTGTGGCCAAACTGAACTGCCCCAAACTTTTTTAAAATATCTCACATGCTTCTGTTTTCTATTCAACTTCAACTAATAATTTATTTGAACATTTCATTTTACTCCAGAGCCCTTGGGGGTTGCATGTCCCTTGCTTTCTTTCTGAAATTTCTTAGTTTCTTTTCATGGTACACGGTGGCACCACAAACCAAACATTTGCCTGCAAAGTTAGCACCTAACACCCACCTTAAAAACGTACGGTGGGTCACAGACTCAGAAATGAAACAATATTCGGCACGTAATAATTATAAGCTGAGGATATATGTAGGTGATTCAAAGGTTGTGAATGAGTAACAAACGCCCCAATAATTGCTTGCACTTTCCTTTTTAGTATGATATACGTAAAACTTTTAATGTCTAAATGAACAGATTCGACGTAAAGTTGCATGTGCAAGAATGGGAGAAAAATTCACGCCAGCCAAGGAGGGAGAGAGGTGTACCCTGAGCACGCAATCGAGCCAAAAACAAGGCAACAGTTTTTTGAATTACGTGGCGTTCAAATTTTGCTGCAACTCTGCTGACTGCTAATACGATCGCAACACCTCATGTGTAGAGGCTCCAACCATGTGTTAGTTTTACGTGGCAAGAGAAGAGATATGACAACACACAACGAAGGAAAAGATTCTGCCACTTGTTCCGTCCAGAAAGGAGCCGTGCACCACTCAGAGGGAACAACTCACCTGTCTGTAAATGTTCCAACAAAAGTGGGTCTCTTTGTAACAGCTTTGCGTAACTGATTCTGTCCAAATTTAGCAGAATGGATTTGCTCTTGCTCTTGCACATCGCCTGGAGTTAAATTGGAGCCCACCTTATAACTAGAATCTCTCTTAACCCCATCCTGAAGCAAATTTTATCAGTCAGTCGTTTAAAGTTGCTTCTACACACAAAACGATTCCACTTGGTTTATAACTTGAAATTTACTTCAAGGTAAAGCTAGATTAGATTAGAACCATGCATGAGTGAGAATTAACGAAATCACGGGATTGATTAACGGGGGAAACAGTGGTTTTGTTTTGTGATTTAATTAGATAGCGTGGAATGAGATGTTAATATATAGTTACAGTTGTACTTGTACTTCTCCGTGATCTTTACGATTATCTAACGCCGTCAATTAATCCAATAATAATACCGACAATAGTCAAAGCTACCGTCCTTCTACAGTAATTTCATACTTAATTATTTATCGTATTTAATATTTGAAATTTATAGTAATTTCTGTATTTTTTTTAATTAAAATAATAATAATTAAAAAGAAATTGAAATAGAAAAAGCGGATTGGCATTTTCCGGACAAAGAAAAGAAAAAGTAAAAAAGAGATTTGAGTTTATTATCTTTATCCAGAAACGGGAGAAGGAATCACAGAAGGAGGCCACTTAACACAGCTCTCCACCTTTGCTTCCAAATCCAATTACCGTTCAACTTTGATAAGGTAAGGGAAGGGAAAGGGAGAAGAAGCATCTATTCTACCACCACGTGTCAGTTGTTGAAATGCCTAATCCAATCCAATTATCGTCGTATATATCTCTAAAGTTTTGAAATATCTTTCGAGAAGAGTCCACATCAAAACGACATACATTCACGGAACTTGTAACCTTAAACGTCCCATAGAAATGATCCACGATGATCTTAACCGTTGAAATGATCGGTTATGTTCACATAGGCACGAATCACAAGATTATACACTAACCTACCGGATTATGACAGGAGATTTTCTTTGTCCCATTAGGATCTTCCATGATTAGCCCCCTTAATTATATGACAATATTTCATGTGTTCTCGTTTTTATTTTTTTTAACAATAAAAAAATAATTAAAATTCATATAATTGCTGGAAACTAAGTGTTGATGTTTATATATAATTGTTAATAATTTAATGCTTAATTATAGTAATTTAGTCTCAAATTATTGAAAAATATATTTTTTTTTTCAAGTCTTTTAAGGGGAAGGTATATAAAATTCATGTGAACATTCATATAAAAATAAAGAATTTAGAACTTCCAAATATAACTAACTATTAATTAATTTATAATCCGAACTTATGTAAAATTAATTTAATAAAATTATATATATACATATACATATATATACGTATTAAAATAAATTTCGTGTGTAATTTGAATATAACTAAATTTTCGTATCATTACTCATACATAATTAAATTTATTTAATAATCACTGATCTTATTTAATATATTAAATTAATTAATTTATGTAAGTAGTGATTCGAATTTTTAATTATATTTGAAGTTAGGGGAGAGTTTTCTTTTATATATTATATAGAGAGAGAGAGAGAGAGAGAGCATAAATATTCCATAAAGATTGAGTGAGGGGTTTGAAACTAAGAGATTAGAGATAAGAGATGGTGAGGAGGAAAGCAATTGAGAAATGAATCAATAATAGAACCACATATATGACCAAAAACCATCCCATCGAAGGGACATAAAACTAAAACACAATCAACAATAGATCTTCTTTAGACATTTAAATATGCAAATGGTTAATTAATTAAATTAAAATAAGAAGATTAAAGGAAAAAATAATAATAATAGAAGAGGTGCATAGCTTTAGTACGTCTTTGACTCGTCGACATATATATATATATATATATATTTAGATATAAATAGAGATTGAAATCCTCCAACTCCCCTTCTTTCAAGTGAAGTAACTTAACTTATCAGCCAGCCAACAAAGTTAAATGCTAAAGGCCACCCAAATGCATAAATTTATCAGTTTATAAACTTTAGTCAGCCTCATCAAACTATATATAATAATAATAATAATAATAATATAAATTAAATTAAATCAATAACTAAAGTATATTATTTAATGTCAATTCATATTTTGCTTGTTTTTGCCGGCTCAATTTAATTATTTACATTAATTTCTCTCTATGGTACAGGTACAGTTGTCTAAATATGCATGTACAAGGATTAAAATGATGCCCTAACAATAAGATTATTATTTACCTTTTAGGTATTCAATTATATGGGCTATCTAGTATCTTCTTCTTATTATTTAGTAGAACCACTACTCTAAGTGCCGTCTTAATGCACGAAACTAAATTCATTTATTTGCTTAAGTCGTATTAAAATTTGCATTCTCCTTAATTATGGCGGTCCTTTGACGATTTTTAATGTATAATTTATATTAAATTTAATGTTAAATAAAAAATAAACAGTAAATCTTATATTATGCACTACTTTTGAAGGTGTTAATCAATCGCTTGTGTCGAATTTAACAAATATTTTTTAATTGACAATATATGTATATATTATTTTAACCCATCACATAATCCCCTACCACCTACCTCTTTTACGAACATAATTCAAATCAATTTTTTATTTTATCTTTTCAAAAGCTAACATAAGATGATTTTTATGAATTTCTTATATATCCTCCTACAATCAATAGATTAATGCTAGTTGTTATGCTTTCTAAAACACTCTAGAGAAAGTGAAATCTATAGGAATATTGATAAACTATATTATAGTTTATATATATATATATATATAGCTGGGTAGACATTGGAATATCAGAAACAGACACGTTATGATGGAAAAATGCGATCGGAGACAGGATTGAACAAGGATGAAAGGGATGCCCTTGCCAGCCAAGTGTTTGACAAATTGATTAAAAGAAAATGGAGGCCAGTAAAGCCAAAACTTAAAAGAAACATGTTGAGGAGCCAATGTTTCACCTTTTATCTCGTTCCCAGTTACCACATTTTTAAGTTATCACGCAATGCAATTTGATTTTTGAATATATATACTGAAAAAAAGAAATTTTACTAACAAAATCGGCTACGCTGATTGCGGGGGCCATCAGTCATCAGCCACAAGGGCCTATCCCATGGCATGCCCATTAACATTATAATAAAAGAAGTGGACACCATACAATGAAACATGGGTCCCATAATTTTAATAACAAGGCAGTCCGTCGTACTAGTACGCATTTTCATTTCTTTTCTTTGTTTCTCCTCTTCGAGAAGGTAAAGGAAGGAAGATCGAGCAGCCCTTCTTAAGAACAAGACACGTGGGTCCCCCATTCGTATGACATAAGTGGTCGACATCACTCCTTGAAATCAACGTCGCCTCCCTCCCCCAACTTATATCTATCTTTTACTAGTTCCCCTTCCTGGCCATGATATCTTCACCCGTTTGTTATCTAAAATTATGCTAACTTAGTTTCTCACCTTGCCTTCGTTTTTATTGGAGCAGGTAGCCACTTCTATCACGATTTGATTGGATACAAAATTTGTAGTTTTATATTACGATCAAATAATAATATTATTAAATAAGTAAGATGATGCAATATAATATAATTAATAATTATATTAAATTAAAGATTTTAATATATAAATTGATATAATTAATTATTTAATTAATTTATTTATAATTTAATAAATTTATTTTATAATTACATTTATTAATTTTTAAAAAATATTTAATTATATTTAAAATAAAAATAACTAATATTTTAAAAAATATTATTATAAATATTATAAAAATATATTAAGATATAAATAAAAATATTAAATAATAATATAATTATAACGTATTGATAATTTTATTAGGTTAAAATTTTTATTTTTTTAACATAAATAAATTAAGTTTAAATTAATTTTTTTTAAACCCAAACACAAAAAAAAAAAAAAAAAACACAACACAAATACAATAACTATTTAACATCCTTAATTTTTATATTGCCCTTCTATGAATTAATAAGCGTGAAAATCGACTGAAATTTCATTAGTCTTTCAAAAGAAAATTGTGCTACCACAAAGCTGTCGGTGACGGGTAGAATTTCACTGTGGGGGGTAAATTGAGAAATAATTAGATTAAAAAAAATAAAAATCTGATCGTGAGATAATAAAATGAAACACGTCAACGTGTTTGAAAGGACGGCAATAGTCTTTTAAGTTTATGGCGACGTGACAAGACCGGAGGAGGACGTTTTTTACATTCCTTCAGCCACCACAAAAGCTTGGCAATTCTTTATTCTAAAGAATGACAATTGAGTTCTGAGTTAGTGAGTTCATCGTGTCAGAATATAATTTTGAATTGCAGGACGACCTTTAGTGTTAGTATTAGGCTAATTTGGGTTATAACAGTAGTTCAAAAAACATACAATTTAAGACTTCATTTGACAAATAATATATGTCCTATGTAATTGTAAATGTATATTGTCCTATAACTTCGTCACAACCGCTCTACCAAAAACACTAACTTCAACTTATAACTATAAACTTAATTGTACCTTCCATTTCATGATCTCCTTCCTTCGTTAATTCCAACCACCAATTCTTGAAGTTTCTTTTCATCCTTAAAAATAATAATAATAATAATAATAATAATAAAGTGGGATTTGTTTTCGATTTTACATAAATCAAACCCCGGATTGGATGGATGATCAAAAATCATAATCGATCAGAACCGTCGGTTGCGCAGGACCCACAGCCCACGAGAAAATGTTTGCAACTACATTAACAAAAATGGCCATAAAAATGGGGCCAGTGAGATCCAAAGTTGACTGGAAAATGGTAAACAAAGTTAGGAACCCCACAAGAAGAGGTCGATTTCCTTGGCAGTGTAGGCAAGATTGCATTTCTCATAATTGCTTCCCTGCACTGCTAGAATATGCGTAGGCGTAGCTTACATTAGATCACAGCGTAGCTAGGCATGCAGTACACAACAGTTGATTATGTATTTGCAAAGAACAATTCCACCCTTGACCTTAAAAGCAAAATCCATTTTATCCCATACTTCAAATTTATTTGAACAAAAAATAAATTGAATGTAGGATTATGTCAGATTTTGTTTGTTGAGAAAGTAAGGGGCATAAAAGGAAAGATGAAACAATCATAAATGGCGCAAGTAAAAACAACCACGAGTAACTGAACCTTTTGTTAGTGCTGATTCATACTTTTGACCTCATTTGGTTAAGGTCTTCCACGACTGCCCAGAATTCGCTACCTCAATTTGTTAGCTCCCAACAAAATCTAAGTAGACGTGTTGTTATCACGCGCCAGGGTAACAAAAGAGGTTGAATTTATTTACCCTGGGTGAAAAGTAAACGCAGTTAGTTGTTTTAACTCGCAACAAATTTAACCGCTTTTCAAAACAAACCCAGACATTTTAAGAGAGAGAAAGGAACATAAATAAATAAAAAGAGATGAGATAGCCCCTTCTCTCTCTACCTCTCATCATTTACAAATAAAAAAATAAATAAATTATGAAGATCAAAGGGGAGAGAGTGCTTAATAGTTGCAGACAAGCGAGAAGGATTTTGCAGTAAGCGCACCCAGATAAAATATAAATATAAATATATATATATATATATGTAAAGTAAGCAGAACCGACGACGAACAGACGGATCTGGGTCAACGCAGTTTGACCGTAAAAAGGACAAGTTAAGGGTTATGAATGTAATTACATTGACTGTTTGTCCGGGGGTGCTATTTATTTTATGATTCGGTTCTGTCGTTGTTGTTGTTGCTCTCTTTTAAGGGATTGTGCTTGCTTCTTTTATATAAAGCTCTGCCTTTGCTTTTTATCTCTTTTTATCTCCAAACGGCGAGACATAGAAAACAACGTAGCCGGAGGTAGCGAAAGATATACATAGAGAGAAATGAGAACGAAGAGAGGGCTTTGTTACCCAAGAGTAGTAGATGTTTATTTAGACCGAAGAGTAGCTGTAAAGAAGAGGAGATTTTGCTCCGGTGAACAAAAGATGGGTCACCGGAAAAGACAAAGATTCTCGCCGGAGGTTGCCGGAAAGTCTGATTTATTTGATGCTTTACCCGATGATCTTGTTGTTTCTATTCTCTGTAAACTTAGCTCCACCGCTCGTTGCCCTTCCGATTTTGTTAATGTTCTGATGACGTATGCTGCTATTCCTTTGTTTTTGTTTGTTATTTCATTTGCTCGAGCTTGATATTGTTTGTTTCAGAAACCTAACTCACGTTGTTGATTTTTGATTAAACGCAGATGCAAGAAATTAAATGGCTTAGCTTTGAATTCTCTAGTTCTATCTAAAGCTTCCCAGAAAACGTTCGCCATTAAAGCCAAAAACTGGACGGAGTCGTCCCACCGTTTCTTAAAACTCTGCGCAGATGCTGGAAATGTTGAAGCTTGTTACACTCTCGGCATGGTAAAGAGTCTATTCTTTATAACATAACAACAATTCTTTAATATTTTTGAATTTCCAAAATTCTATTTTTAGTTCTCAAGTTATGAACATTCTTCGAATGATGCTTGCATGATATGATGTTAATGGTCTTAATTGATTTTTGATCCTCGCAGATTCGATTCTACTGTTTACAAAACCGAGGAAGTGGAGCGTCGCTCATGGCCAAGGCCGCGATTAGCTCACACGCACAGGCACTCTACTCGCTGGCAGTTATTCAGTTCAACGGTAGCGGCGGTTCCAAAAATGACAAGGACCTTAGAGCTGGCGTCGCCCTGTGCGCACGAGCCGCTTTTCTTGGCCACATCGACGCGTTGCGCGAGCTGGGTCACTGTCTCCAGGACGGCTACGGTGTGCGCCAAAACATCGCCGAGGGACGCCGGTTCCTCGTCCAAGCCAACGCCCGCGAGCTAGCTGCCGTGCTATCGTTAACAGCTTCAAAAGGAATACCCACGCGCTCTTGGCTCACGTGGAATTCACTCGCACACCCTCACCCAGTTCCTCAACCTCAAAATCCCAACAACAGTCACGTGACTGGGATGGGGTGCTCTTTACTCAGTGATTTCGGTTGCAATGTACCGGCGCCAGAGGCGCATCCGGCGAGCCAATTTTTAGCCGAGTGGTTCGCTGCCCGAGACGGGACGCCGGGACCGGGGTTGAGGTTGTGTTCGCACGTCGGATGTGGTAGACCAGAGACCAGAAGACACGAGTTCCGTCGGTGTTCAGTTTGTGGGGCTGTAAATTACTGTTCACGCGCCTGTCAAGCTCTCGATTGGAAGTTGCGCCATAAAAGCGAGTGCGCGCCGGCTGAGCGGTGGCTGGACGAAGAAGGTGATGGCGACGTTAATGAAGCAGAAGAAGGTGGCGGTGTGGATGATGACGTCATAGCTGATAGTTAAACGAAGGTGGGTGATTTAGACTGACGGTGATAGCAAACGGTAACGGTAACGGTAACGGCACATAATATGGGTTTATGGGCGTAAAAGAATGACAAAAGGGGACCCTGGAAAATTAAGGCCAGTTTTGGTGGAAAATTAAGTTAATACTTTTATTATGGTCGTTGGGAACTTGTAAGGCGGTTGAGACTTGAGAGAGAGTTTTGTTTGCCCTTGTTTGTATAGAGAAGGGTAAATCCGAGAAATCGTGGGACTTTCTTTTTATTTTAAAATTTATTTTTGTATTATAGAGCAGCAACTTTTAACCTTAATATCGGTCGGTAAATTAAGATTCAAAATTCCTGTAAAATTGTTGGGTCGTTCTTGTTTTTGTCTTTGATTCCTTTTCAGATTCACACAAATTATATTAACAAGCAAGGTGAGAAAACAAAGTATGGGGTGTAAAAAATTTAGGCATGGGAATGAGATGAATGGGCAAACCCTAGATATAAAATTTGTTTATTGTTTAAGAAACTGGGGTTTTTAGCTTTTTTGGGGTAAAGGCAAGGAATTCCCGTATCTTAGATCTCTTTCCCAAATAAAAAAAAAAAAAAAAAGAAATTCAACTCTCAAAACAGCAACAGTTTAAATTAGCGGGAAACTGTGAAAATCGTAAGACAACACTACTACACTAGGGAGTGTAGGTACTCAATGAGTTGAATACTTGTTGCTCCTCACACAAATCTTTTGTTGCTTTTTGGTTGTTAAAAGCAGAGACCCATCAAGAGATTTGACCCATAAAATTTGAGAAAATAAAAAGATAAGGAAGTGAAATTAGAGAGAGAAAAATGCATTTTGTTAGTGGAGTGGGAAGATTGTGGGTATTTTCAAAGCTTTATGTGATGCCCAATACCAATTTATGTGTGCCCAAAAAGGCATCTTATGGTGGGTGTACACTTATTCTTTTATTATTATGATTCCTTTTTATTCAAAAAAAATTATTATCAATATCATTATTTAGTATCCAAAATTAGACGCCTGCTGTGAGGTGGTCCAAGCCCAGCCAATTTAAAGCCAGTAGTTGGAATCCCAGCTGTGTTGAAAACAATTTTATGCAACAAGTATTAGTTGCAGAAGAAAAAGGGACCGAAATGCTCATTTCTGTTAACAATTTTAAAAGGGTTGACTTGATTGTGGATTCATGTACGAGCAATAGCATAGGCATACCCTATATGCCAATGTACTCAAAATCAATCTTCATTTTTATTACAAGTACAGTTCAGTTTAAGCAAGCTCATAATGTAACATCTGACCAACCATTTCCGCACCAACTTTCTTCTCATTCATCTTGAGTCATTGAAGTTTTCCGCCGTCTGCAGAATTTTTGCTTACAATAGTTCATTTGGAAAGGCTGTAAAATACTGGCAAATTCTTCTTTTAAAGCAATTATTATTTACAGAAATTAAATATACAGGCTTTTGAGGGCTAGAGAAGTATGCATCATATCAAATGCTTTTGAAAAAAAAAAAAAGCATTATTGAGAAAAAGTGCTGCCGAAGAAGCACTTTCAGAACACACTTTTAAGTCGCTTTTATGTTTCCTCACTGCTCAGTCCACAGTAAGGTTCTGCTTCTTTCAAAATCACCAGGACCTTCAAATTTTGCCAAGCTCTATTTTGGGTATAGCCCCAACTACAATTGTTTAACGTTTTGTATTGCTTGATTGGCCGATGATGAAAAAGAAAGAAACAAATAAAATAACTAGCAATCTTATGGCCAGTTCTTGCAACAGAAGCAAAACAATAATCTTACAACCACCATTTTAGTTCCATATACGTATTAAGATTCCAAGGTTCCCATCTCGCAATCAATCAATTGCAACAGTTTTATATGTCAAATAATGTAGCTTATTTGTGCATTATCTAATTTTTCTTTAGCGAATATAAAGGACTGTTTGGTTTTAAAAATGGCTTACAAGCACAACGACTGTAGCATTTCACTCTCAAAAGCTAAAGTAATATCACCATTCACCAATTTTCTGTTCATGTGAAATTAGTAGTCAAAATTGGGAGCTGAATAATACCAATAAGCCCAATGAAAGAATTCGGCCCAAGTTGTTAGGCCCAATAAGAATTAATTACGGGCCAGAGCTGGGTTTAGTCTCCAATCATCTTCAGCTTTAAGGGAATCTCTTGAACAATCCTTGCCAAATTGAAGACGCTGCTCAGCTCCGCGAGTTCTGAGCTTAAAATCAGGTGAGTTTATTGTTTATTGATTTAAGTATCAATATTTGCACTTACATTTACTCTTTCGTTCCGAAGATCATTGGCAAAACCCATTGATTCTTGTGTAAATATATCTTGTAATCATTGTCTAGGGTTTTCCATTTGAAAATTACATGATGCTATTGATTCCCATTGAAATTTTGTATTAAGAAAGGAAATTAGGAATGTAAAAAGTAGATTTTTATTTGGATGAATAATTTAGGGTGGTCTGAATTACTGATTGATAGGAAGAGAAGTGAAGATGGGATTTATAATGGAGTTTGCGGAGAATTTGATTTTGAGATTGATGGAGGACCCGAAAGAGAGGGACAGGAAATTTAGGGAGCGTTTGTATGAGAGGAAAGAAAGGTGCAAAAAGACTAAGGAGATGTGGAGCTATCCTCTGCGTCCGTACGGGTTTTGGACATTCGAACGACACAATGCCCAGCTCCGTTGGGATGCTCAGATCAGCCAGGTGCCTGGCAGAAGGGACCCATACGATGATCTCCTTCAACACAATTATGGTCCCACCTCTACCTCCAAATGAATGCTAGGTTTGATTTTCGACTTGATTTTGATCCGTGAGTTATATTTGGTGTTTATTTGCTTGAAGATGATTGTCGTGCATCTTTGATTTTTGAAATTTGGCATTAGTTTTTTTATCACATTTTTGTGACAAATGGTTGGTAATTATGTGGAATGCCTACGGAGTTTGTGTTGATTCATGATCTGTAGATTTCATTTATGTTGGATGAATTTTGAATTTCACTGATTGGTTGTTTTGTGTTTGAGTAAACAACAGGCTCTTTTAGTGTCACTAAGTTAGATGATCTAGAGCAATTGAAGATGAGGTTGTGAAGTTGTTGGGAGATGATGCCTATTGTGGCATAATTATCTTAAACATGGACATGGTTAATGTAATCTGTTATTTTCTTATGAGTTTTAAGATTTTTTTATTTAATTTTATGAGTTGCTTATTTATCCATATCTTTGGAGATATGGATACCAAATAGTATACCTACATATTTGATAGCTTGATAACTGAGATTAAAATAGTGGTGTCAACTTGAGACAATTTATGATACATTACTTTAAGGCTTTGGTGGAGGCCCTTATATGTATACAGACACTTTCTGTAAAAGGAAGATTTGGATACTATGGTTGGATGCATAACATTTGCCGTTGAAATTTGAAAAGACTGTAGGAGAATCCTGTCTATCTTTTTCTTTTTCTTTCTTTTCTTCCATTTTTATATGCACTTTATCTGATAGGCTAGGGCGGAAATTACATCTGGGTTGATCTTTAAATTTTTGAAAGAGTATATTGCAAAAGATATGTGTTTAACATATACTATTCTTATATGTTGTCAAACCATCATTCCTGTGATCTTTTTTTTTTATTCTTCTGTTGTCTCTGTGACGTTTAATTACTCGGAAGACGGTACATTTGATTATAGCGATTTAACGATTCACAAGATAGTTTCCATTGTCTTTTGAAATATTTCCACTTCTAATTTTTATTTTGTATGATTTCTATTATTAATAACGATTATGGAACTGCTAGTCATCGAAAGATCATTGAAGGTTGTTGTCCACGGAAGAAAGCTCTATGATATGAAACTCACCAGCAACGTAACGAAACTCAACACCAAACGTGGTATTGAACTCCAAGATTTTTAAGAAGCAAGTTTATTGAGTTTTGATCCGTTACCTAACAAAATAAGAATCAAGAACTATAATAGTTGAAAATATTACACCAAAAGTTTCAAGAATCACTCGAGGATCTAGGTGATAAGTTTGGTTGTTTTTGAACTCTACAAGAATAAACTTGATAAGTTCAAGAGTTTTTTCAAAAATAAAATAATAATTCAAAATAGCTCTCTAATATTATTCTTGACTCCTAAAAATGTACAATGTTTGGTCTTTTATACAGAATTTCAAAATTTAATTTTAACTATGGAGAGCCAATACTATTTTGACATGTGACATTCTCTTTTTGAATTAGAATAGAAAACAACTAAATCAGAAATTTGAATTAAAAAATGAAACAACTAAATCATAAATTTGACTCAAAAAAAGAAATAACTAAATCATAAATTAAAAATTTCTGGAACGTTAATCATAATGACCATGTTCTCTTGAGACTGATTTAGACTTATGTTAGGTCCTCACGTGTTTACTGTTTTACCAATTTGTTGAATCAATTAAAACGCTTGTCTTTTAGTCTTATAGTCAGCATATTTAGCAAGTTTAATGGATTTTGTGTTTGCTGTCATTAAAAGCTAACGTGTGAGTTCTCTCTTTTGTATGTGTTGTTGTGCAAGTTCATTTGCACCACTTTATATTATGTAATTTTAATTGCAATGTCTCAATAATGATTATTTGTTTTCTTTCATTGATGTAGAAAGCTTAAATGAAGGAAGAATGATTTAGTGCTTCCCAAAGGATGAAGGTGTTTTAAGCTCGCTTTAATTTCTTTTTTTTTTTTTTACCTATTTTGTTGAACAGTTTATGCATGTTGCAGAAATGTAACTGGGTTTGGCTCAATATTGGAGTCTGATTTATAAGTTTGAATAATTGTCCATGTAACTCTGGTTTGTGGAATGAAATGTATCTTTTGGCCGAGTATCCTCTGGGTTTACCTGTTATCCTCTTGTCTGCATGAACAAATCGTACCTGCCACAATGACATCCACGTGGCGTTTTTGATTCTTTCAGTATAGGTGGTGATCAATCAAATGCCTACTCAAGTTCCTGCCTGCAGTTAAGAAACGCCTACAGCGGCTTCTTTTATGCACATCGACTTTAATCAAACGTAGTTGTCCTAACATCCACAAACAAACCAATTCAGGTGTGCATGCAATGCAAGTTTAACCAACGCCACACCTGTATAAAATGGGCAACGTAAGCAAATTTTCTTGCACTAAAATGCGTACTAAAAGCTGGCTTTGATGCCAAATGATCACTCCAAAAGACATCAAATTCTTGACACCCACGTAATTAAAAGTTCCTTATCAACAAACTTATCGTTCTTCTGAACCAAAGAGAGCATATACAAAAACACATATTCAGTATATATGAACTATTTTTACCCATTCACATATTTTAAGAGTCGAAAGGAGTCTTAAAAAGTCATTTACAGAGAGACTACAGTCCACATTGTACGATTTTGCCCACCCTCAAAGTCGGGTAAAATTTTGCAAACCAGACCATTAAAAAGATCACTCGTAAGGTGAAAAGAAACTTTTTAATCTGAATCAGAGCTTGAATCCTTTTCAGATTTATCTCCTTTCTTTTCAGCTTCACTCGGCTTAAAAGCCTTGGCTATCTCATCAATGGGAACCAAAGGAAGATAGCCAAAGACCGTGTAACCCTTCTTGCACATGTTCTGAACAACATTGTTATACTTCTCAGACCAATGGGCAGCTGTTGGAACAGCTACCTCTGCCATTGCGTGGAACAATGCATAGTGGTTAAGTTTATCCCATGCTTTCACAGAACTTGTTAGCAGGAGACGCTTAGACTCTTCAGCAGCATAATGTGCAGCTGCCCGAGGTCCCCCAGTTTGAGCCTCGCTTACAAGCTTTTGGCTTTTCTCCGACGCCTTTTCAATCAAACTGTGAGCTTGGCTGACAACCTGCTTAGCCAATGGTGGAGCATGCTCATCAAACTTGTGAGAAGCTCCATCTACCTGCGGCAATCAATTAAGTTAATTACTACTGTCGGCTGGGTTATTTGCAAAAAGTTCATAACAGGAATTAAATCAAACCATGCTCCAAGTAAAAGACTTGTAAACACATAAAAGCCAAATAACATCCAACACTAATTATAGTCACTTGTATATGTTATTACTTGAATAATTTCAAACCCGAATTCACAACTACCCATACAGAGAGAACCCACACACTTCAGAATATTATGAGATTACCAGCCAATATGTACCACAGCAATCCAAACTTTTTTTTTTAATTTTAAAATGGAGTAATCAACCATATTTCGAAGATAGTTCTATAAAGGATTCAATTGAGCCCAAATAATAATAAATACAAAAAAAAAATTGCCACAGAACCACAACAAGAGTTATTAACTTCATATTTTGATCATATAAAGTAAACTCTTATATCCAAATCATACACAAAGAACCAAAATCAACGAATTCAAGATTTAACAAGATGCAACCTTTCTCATCAATATTCATTCAGAAACAACAAAAACAAACAAATCGATAACAGAAACAATAACACCGCGAATTAACTTCGGAACAACCAGAGAACTGAAAATTATTTCCAGAAACATTTCATCTAACAAACAGAAATCAAATAAAAATTGCAATTACGAGCGCACGTTATTCTATATCTCAATATATAATAGAAAGATTAAAAAATCAATTGATCCAAAAAAGAAGCAAAGTAAGTAAATAATACCTTCTTATCAACAACGACGAGCAGATCATCAGGAACGCCCTTGAATTTTTCGTAGACAGGTCCTACGACGGCAGTCACGGCGCCTTCGACGGTCCCAACCGCCGAGCGTAACGGCCCCGAGTTGCGCTTCGCGTAGTCGTACAAACTCGATACCAACACCAGTGCGTGAATCGCAGCCAGTCTCACAAATCCTAAGTGCTTCAGTTCTTGTCTCTTGCTCTCAGTCTCCATATCTTCGCTAAGCAAAAACGAATTACCTCAGATCACGAGAAATAAGAATCTCAAAGTTTGCTTCAGATATCAGCTTCTAGCAATGTGTAACAGAAAGAACATCGGAGGATATGGGTGGAGTGTTGGTATTTATATTAAGAACAGACGGAAGAGACGAAATATCATTAAATCTGACCTGTTGCTGTGATCTGACGGTAGAGAAGAGATCTGTCTTTTCTAAGGGTATGGGTGGTGAAACTGGGCCCGGTGATATTAAAAGATGGAATTTCTGATTGCGAGAAGTGGGGCCTAGTTTTGAGAAGCTTTCTTCGAGGTAAAAATAGAGGCTTCGAGAGAGACACGTGACAGTTGATGACATGTGGGTTGCTGGGAAATATCAAAGGAAGCTTCTTTATTGTGTGGTACTCCTCGTTGGAAGATTGTAGACTAGACTGCATCTGCCATCGTCAGTCGTCAATTACTATGGGACCAAATTTTGACGAAGCTTTGCTATTATTTTATTTATTTATCTTTAAGTTAATAATTAACCTATAAATAAACCAAATCATACCTTATCTCTTCCAGAAAGTAAATTAAACTGTGACATGATGAGATTAGCACGATGGATGGACTTCAAAATCAGAAGTTTAATCTTATCCGATGAAAATATTTTATTCATCCGGAGTAATGATAATACTCATAGTGCAAGTGTAAAACCGTGGGCTGGTTTAGTTGGATTTAAAAAAATAAAATTGATAAATTTTAGTTTGATTTTTTTATTTAAATTTAGTTTAAATTAATTTAATTATTTTAAAATTTATTTTCGTTATTTAATTAAAAAAATAATTTAATTTAAAATTTGAACCAATGTCGATTCAAATCGAATTTATTACCTCTAATTATCATTCCTCTAAAAATATATTATTTTAAATTTAATTAAAATTATATAAATAAATAAAAGACATATTTAATTAAAATTAATTTTGTTAATGCGACAAAAATCTTTCTTTAGACTCAGTGCATCAATAACGATTTTCTTCTTCTTTTTTTATCTGCTAACTTCTACTTGCGCTCATAATCAACAACTATGGGGTGAAAAGTCGGTTGTTCTGCAAAAACTCTCCGATACTTAAATTAGGATTTTACTTGTAGTTATTAAAAAAAAAAAGTTAGAACGAATGTTTTTTCTTCTTTTCTTATCTGCTAACTTCTCTCAGCAACCTACATGTTATATATAATATTTTTTTCTTCAAAGTTTCAGTTCTTTTACTTGGTTATAGTTAATTTCCTTTTATAGATGTTATTATCTCCTTATTATAGCAGGATAATATGAAATCTAATAATTAGAATCACACTGTGTGAGAATCACAGAGATTTTATAGATTAAGCATCGGTTTGCGGATTTGGTGACATCGTCTTTAGAATTCTTATTATATAACAAGCTTAATTTGGTAAGAATCCTTATTACAGAATAATCCTAGAACGTATGAGGAAGAGAAATCCTTCACTAATACGTAACTATAGAAATATATCGACAATATTTATTTGAGGATTGTTATTATCCTGATATAGGTTTTGTCATGGCCTAGCTGAGACATTCATAAGCTATGGTCAAGACCCTTATAAGTTATGGCCGAGACCTCTATAAGCTGTGGCTGAGACCTCTATAAGCTATGGCTGAGACCCTTATGTTACGTCTATAGGATAAGACTTGATATCAGCTTCCTGGTGACTCTGAGAAGTCTCGGCTCCTTTCTTTCTTAAAGTCTCTACTATACTCTTTATTATTATACTGACCCGAGACCTTTTTCTTCTTTTGTCATATAAGATCCAACCTCTCTTATTACTTGAAATAACTTTCTTTGGGTAGCAGTTGGTCTCGAAATAACATTCGTTCCTTCCTGTAGGGTCATTTCGGGCCTTTGTTCTTCTAAGCCTTCTGCATACTGGATTATACCCAACACCAAGCCTTATAGTTTTAGTTAAGAAAACTGTTCCTTGATTAAAATTAAAGATGACGGTTCTGAAGAGACACGTCTGTATGTCACAATTAAGTATTCAGATAGGAGTCCTCTCATTTTTGTGTCGTGGCAAATAATGACTGGCTTTAGGGATCCCAGCTTTTCGGACCCCAAGAGATCTAACTGTTCCTAATGATGGCCGCTCCCTTTCTATTAATGAGATGCATCCCCTTAGCTTCTTCTTCGACGTGGCAACATCTCATCCTTTAATCTGTAACGATTATCGGCGGTTGGGGTTGTTCTTCTCCTTTAAATACCATACCTTTACCTTTTTAGGCCGTCAACTCTTTCTTAGCAAACAATTTTTCAGCACAGCAGCAGTAACACCTCAGTTTCAAGCTTCACACTTCAAGTTCTTCAATTCTTCGACAATAAGTTCCTTTTCTTCTCCAATTTTTTTTCGTAATTGATTGGTGGCATATTTAATTGATTAGGATACTTGATAACCGTCTTATTAGGTTTAGAGACCTTTAGGTTAATCTCCGAGTTGTTGAAGATTCTAGAACGACCTTTAACTTCTCATTTTCTTTATGTGAAAATAGAAAATGACTTATGGGAGAAACAAATCTGTTGAGGAGCAAGTCATTGTCCCAATCCTCCAACTCTAGTGAGGAGGGACTTAGCATACTTCGAGGCAGACAGACTTACCTCGACCATAACAAAACTGGACTTAGAAGCATACATTAAACTATATAGAATCTCTGAGGAGGTTTATCTTAGGGTCATTGAAGAGAACGAGCTTCTAAATTGCCCTCTAGAGGGCGAGATAGCCTTCAACGAAGAATTCTTCCAAGTTGGTGTTAGATTGCCTATTCAGCCATATTTTACTCGAATCTTTACTTCCTTCGGTTTCCCTTATTACCAATTAAACCTCAACAGTTGAAGAGTTATATCTGGTCTGTACGTTTTGTGGCAACAGATCTCAGATCTTGACCCCTCACTTGAGGAGATTGAATACATGTTCATACTAAAAAGAAATCTCATAAACAGCCCTGGGTAATTTTACCTCTAGAACCGAGCTAGCGAGAAGAACCCCATTATTGGCAACCCTACTTCCAATAAAACCTGGAAGAAAAAATGATTTTTTGTTGAAGGTGATTGGAACTCAACCCTATACTTTCACATACCCAGACCTTTTGGTAAAGCTATCCTCTAGAGTGGTAAGCCAACATTAGATCCCCCTAACAATGCGAGGGTAAAATTGACCAGGTCATTAGGTTCTGACCAGAACATTCTACTTTCGGAATATGAACTACTTAGTTCGGGTCTAATGGATTTTTGTGTATCCCAACACCAATTGGCCTCGAAAAATGTAACTCTTTGAGGTATTCTCACAGTAACTCGTTTTTGGTGTTGGGGTCGCAGTAACTAACTATATTCTTATTTGCGTTTGTAGGTGAAATGATTTTCAAGAATATTACTCCAGACTCTTATGAGGTCTTGCAAAAACTAGCCTGAGAGAGGAGAGTCGAGAAGGCCTCTAAACTAAGGCTACCCAAACGATTCCAGCCAAGGTTTCTAGAGCTTCAAAGGCTGTTGGCGCCTCCAGCTCTGTTCACTCCAAAGCGCCTATGAAGGGGATAATAATTCGCGATCCGACACCTCTTCCTCTAGCTCTTCCTGCTGATAAAGGGAAAGGGAAGCACAAGGCTACAATTGTGGCTTCTGAGGAGAAGGCCAAGAAGAAGAAACAAATGTTTGGCCAGACCGACAAGGAATCGATTGGATTGCTGGAGCTTCTCCCTGAGGACATCTCCAAGGAGAAGAGAGGGCTTTTTGCTCACTTCCTCCCGTAAGGTCTAAAGCATCAACGATAAATTTTCTACAGATATCGTTGGGCTCTCGGGAGAGTCACTGCTGAACTTCTAGTTGAAGTGGCTGGGTTAGGTGAGTTTACATTCCCTTCTTGTATTATAAACCAAACTCATTGTAACTAGTCTTCTGATGGTTCAACATTCATGATCTTTCAACTCTTCTATTCAACCATGTTGTAACATGGCGCCTTACCGATGATTTTTCCAAGGCCAAGAAAAGGGCTGAGAAGGCAAAGACAGACTTGGCTTTCGCAAGAAGCAAGTATGAATCCGACCTTGGCATAGTGAGTTGGGAGCAAGAAGAGCTTCAGATAAGGGTGGCCACGGCTGAGTCATCCGAGTTCGAGGCAAATAAGATGGCAGAAGCCTTGAGGTTTGAGCTGGACATCTTAAAGGAGAAGGGATAGACGCGTCTCCAAAGCTTAAATAGAGTGTGTGAAAAGTTACGCGCGAGCTTGGACACTGAGAAGAAAAGATTCGTGCTTTTGGCCAAGAAAGTTGAGGACGACGAGGCGGAGATAAGGGGCTTGGCTTCGCAATCGGGTCAATGACAGCATTAACCTGACTTACGAGATGCTCCAAAGTCAACATATTGGCCTGTACCTGGGTTGGATGTATGAGACCTTAGAGGGTTAGGCTCTAGCAAGAGAATGAGAGGACTTTGATGGGGTATTCCCTAAAGGGGAGGGGCATCCCAATTTGAAAACCAATTATGTGCCCCCAATGGAGTCTACTTCTAGCCCCTTTGCTGCATATGTTCTCGTGGAAGTCTCTTCTGCGGGAGAGATAGAGGCTCTTCCTGCTGCTATGACGACTCCTCCAGCAGATCCGACTCATCTTGTCGATCCCTTAGCCGATCACATTGTAGAAATTGTTTAGTTTTTTTTTTTTTTTGTAATATTCAAATGATCAATGAAGTTCACATTTGCAATTCTAAATGTTCCCTTCTTTTGGCTTTGTCATTTCTCCTTTTCAACATTGGTTATATTGTGCGTCCTTCAATCATATTCTGAACTCGTATTTTTTGTTAGTATTGACTTAATAGTTTAAATTTGGCTAATTGATATATCAAGTTGACTGCCCTTAATGTTTTGATTTTACCATTTTAATACGGCAAGGCTTGCACCTCTCACTAGTCGTCCGAGAATCTATTTTGCTCTTCCTTGTTTGAGTTGAATGTGATATTACTTTGGAAAAAGTAGAAAGTTGAACGCTTGGGAACTGTCTCGTCCATGTCTGGGCTTCAGAAAGAGATTACCTCGATACGTTTGATGAATTCATCCAAGAACTTCTTTTGCTCATGTCCTCCGAGACCATGCTTAGGGCTTGTCCGAGCTGAGGATATTATTACCTCGGAAAAAGCTGAACGCTTGAGAACCGTGTCACCCATGTTTGGGCTTCGGGAGGAAATTATCCTGAGGCGTTTGACGAGACCATCCGAGAACCTCTTTTGCTCATGCTCTTCGAGACCGTGCTCATGGCTTTTTCGAGCTGATGATACTATTACTTCGGGAAAAGTTAAAAGCAGAACACCTGGGAACCGTGTCACCCATGTTTGAGCTTCTGGAGGAGATTACCCCGAGGCGTTTGATGAATCTATCCAAGAACCTCTTTTGCTCATGTCCTCCGAGACCGTACTCTGGGCTTTGATTAAACTGAGGATACTATTACCTCGAGAAAAGCTGAACGCTTGGAAACTGTGTCACCCATGTCTGGGCTTTGGGAGGAGATTACTCCAAGGCATTTGACGAGACCATCTAAGAACCTCTTTTGCTAAGCTCTCCAAGACTATACTCAGAGCTTGTTTGAGTTAAGAATACTATTACCTCGAGAAAAGCTGAAAGCTGAACGTCTGGGAACCGTATCATCCATGTCTGGGCTTCGGGAGGAGATTACCTCAAGGCGTTTGACGAGACCATCTGAGAACCTCTTTTGCTTATACTCTTAGAGATCGTGTTCAGGGCTTATTTGAGTTGAGGACATTATTACCTCGGGAAAAATTGAAAGCTGAACGCCTTAGAACCATGTTACTCATATCTGGGCTTCGGGAGGAGATTACCTCGGGGCATTTGATGAATCCATCCGAGAACCTCTTTTGCTCATGTCCTCCGAGATCGTGCTCTGGGCTTTACTTGAGCTGATAATACTATTACCTCGGGAAAAGCTGAATGCCTGGAAACCGTGTCACCCATGTCTGGGCTTCGGGAGGAGATTATCCCAAGACGTTTGATGAAACCATCCTAGAATCTCTTTTGCTCATACTTTCTAAGACCGTGCTCAGGGCTTGTTTGAGCTGAGGATACTATTACCTTGGAAAAAGTTGAAAGCTGAATGTTTGGGAACCGTGTCACCCATGTCTGGGCTTCGGGAGAAGATTACCTCAAGGCATATGACGAGACCATCCAAGAACCTTTTTTGCCCATGCTCTCGCAGACTGTGCTAAAGGTTTGTTTGAGTTGAGAATATTATTATCTCGGAAAAAGTTAAAAGCAGAACGCCTGGGAACTGTGTCACCCATGTCTAGGCTTCGAGAGGAGATTATCCTGAGACGTTTGATGAGACCATCCGATAACCTCTTTTGCTCATGCTCTCTAAAACCGTGCTTAAAGCTTATTTGAGCTGATGATACTATTACCTCGAGGAAGATAAAATGCTGAACGTCTAGGGATCGTGTCTGAGTTTCGGGAGAGGATTACCTCGATATGTTTAATGATCATGAGCTTTTGCTTTATCTGTTGGCTGACTTCAAAAGTGAAAAATAAAAATAATTTTATTGACTGCTAAGGGAATTTGCTACAAAAATTTTTGATGCTTTTAAGGGTAGTACAACTTTAAATGTTCGGCATTCCAAAGCTTTCGAACTCAGTTCCCATTGGAGGATTCTAGCTTATAAGCTCCGGGTCTGAGGACTTGAGTGACTTTATAAGGCTCTTCTCAGTTTGCACCTAGAACGCCGTCTCCTGGAACCTTGTGTTCAGGATTACTTGTCTCATAATCCAATCCTCAAGTTGAAAGGAACGGTGTCTAAATTTCTGGTTATAATATCTTGTTACCCTTTGTTGGTGAGCTACGACCTTTATTACGGCTATTTCCCTCTTTTCTTCCAACAGATCTAATTTAAAGCGTAAGCCTTCGTCATTGGACTTCTTATCATAATTGTTAACCCGGAAGGTTGGTATGCTCACTTCTATCGAAACCATTGCTTCACACTCAAATGTCATGCTATAAGGAGTTTCTCCTGTAGCGACCTTGGGTGTGACTCGATACGCCCAAAAGACCTTAAGAAGATTTTCAATACACGCACTTTTGTACTTATTGAGCTTCTTTTTGAGGGCCTTTTTGATGACTTTATTAGCTGCTTCCACTTGTCCATTGGCTTTAGAATGAACTGGAGTTACAAATCTTAAGTCGATCGCAAAATTTGAGCAGAACTTTCTGAATTTTGTGTTGTCAAACTACTTTCCATTATCTGTGATCAATATTTGAGGTATTTCAAACTTGTAGATAATGTTATGCTTGACGAATGTCGTGACCCTTTTTTCTGTGATAGCAGCCAAAGGTTCGGCTTTCACTCATTTGGTGAAGTAGTCGATAGCCACCATCGCATACTTAGTGTTTGCACGTGCTTGCGATAAAAGTCCAATGAGATCGAGCCCCCACTGAGAAAATGGTCAATGACTCGCCAGAGAAGTCAACTTCTCTAGAGGTTATCTAGGAATGCAGTCATGCACTTGACACTTATAACACATTTTTGCTAGCTGCGCTGCATCCCGAGAAAGTATTGGCCAGTAATATTCTTGCCTTAATATTTTGTGGGTCATAGCTCGAGCTCCCCCATGTCTGCTACATATCACTTAATGGATTTCATCTAAGGTTCGAGTGGCTTTGTCAGGTTTTAGGCATTTTAAGTAGGGAATATTGTATCCTCGCTTATATAGCTCTCCATCAATGATGGTATATCTTGCTGACTTGTTTCTAACCTTTCTCGCCTACTCTTTATCCTCTGGGAGCTTGCCGTCTTGAATATAGAACTTTATCTCATCGACCCAACAATGATGCGGATATAATTGAGATACATAACTTGTGTGGTCTTCGTCTTCTCTGCTTCTCTGTTCTAGTACCTCTATTGGTATCGAGGCAGGAATACTTCCTTTAAAAGTAGAGGCCAGCTTTGCTAGCATATCTGCTTTTGAATTTTCTGTTCTCGGAATCTGTTTAATTCTAACAGTCTTCAACGCCCTTAGTACTTACTTGGCTTTTTCCAAATATGCCTATATATTACCTTCGTCCTCTTGGAACAGGCCGTCTGGTTGGCTGGCCACTAATTAGGAATTGCAATGGACATCAAAACCTGTGATTCTTAGAGCCAGAGCTAACTTGACCCCTGTAATCAATGCTTCATACTCCGACTCATTGTTAGTAACTTTAAGGAATACATTACTTCAATCCCTTCCAAGCTTACAAGAACCACATCGGTTCCTCCTCCTTAAGCGTTTGACGCTCCATCGATAAAGAGGTTCCAGATCGCGCTTTTTCGTTTGGGATTGTTGGGTCTTCTTGGTCAGAAAGTTGTTCTGTGATCTGGTAAACAAGGAGGTGTTCCGATACCAATTTCGACAACGAAATCTGCAAAAGCTTGACCCTTAATCGCTTTCCTAGGCTTATAAATGATGTCATACTTGCTAAATTCAACAAACCATTTGATTAATTGACCCGAGAGGTCTGGTCAATGTAAGATTTGTCTTAGCGGCTGGTTCATTAGCACCCAACTTGATGAGCTTGGAAGTAGGGTCTTAACTTCCTTGCCATCACCACTAATGCTAGTGCTAATTTCTCTGATGGTGAGTATCTCGTCCCAGTATATAGTAGCGCCTTACTGGTGTAATAGATGAGACAATGAACTTTCTCATAATCTTCTTTCACTAAGACTGAGCTTACCGAATAGTCGCTTACAACAAGGTACAAGTAAAGTGTTTCCCTAGTCTCAGGTCTCGTCAGGTGAGGTGGAGATGCAAGATATTGCTTTAGCTTCTGAAAGCTGCACTCGCATTCTTCTATCCATTCAATCTTCTTCCCCTATTTTTATGATCTGAAAGAAAGGGAAGCATCTATCGGTAGCTTTGGATAAGAACCTGCTAAGTGATGTTAGTTGTCTTGTCAAACTTTGAAGTTCTCTGAGGTTGGACGGGGACTTTAGATCCAATATAGCCTTAATCTTCTATGGTTCTATGCCACGTTCACTGGCCATATATCCAAGAAACTTCTCGACTTGAACCCCAAATGCACATTTCTCTGGATAACTTCATTTTGTACCTGTTCTAGTAGGAGAAGGTCTCTTCCAAATGCTTGGGGTGGTCTCAGGCATTCCGTGACTTAGTAATCATGTCATCCATATAGACCTCCATAGTTTCGCCTATGAATGGTTTGTAAGACCCGGTTGACTAACCTTTGGAAGGTAGCACCAACATTTTTCAATCCGAAGGCCATTACTATATAGCAATATAATCCATGATTAGTAATAAATGTCGTTTTCTCCTGGTTTGATTTGCACATCTTGATCTGATTGTATCCTGAGAACGCATCCATAAAGCTTAATAACTCATGACCAGTTGTCAAATCTACCAACTGATCGATTCAAGGAGTGGGAAGCTGTCTTTGGGACAGACTTTATTCAGATCCGTGAAATCTACACACATTCTCTACTTACCGTTGACTTTTTTAACCATTACCATATTCAATACCCATTCTAGGTAATGCACTTCCTTGAAGAATTTCGCTCTTATCAGCTTGTCGACTTTCGCGTGTCCTGCATCTCTCCTTTTATCATTGAATGGTCTCCTTTTATGCTTTATTAGTTTATGTTGGGGATCAGTAGCGAGTCAGTGAGAGATTTCTCGCAGGTCAATACCCGGCATGTCTTCATGAGACCACGCAAACAAGCATATGTGTTTCTTCAAGATGCTCTTGAGTTTATATTTCAATTCCCCTGGGAGTTGGGCACTAATTTTAACCATTTTCTAAGGTGACTCTGGATCGAGAATGATGGATTCGAGTTCTCCCGTTAGCTTTAAGGACAATGATTTGTCATCCTGCTCCACCCTCTTTGTAATCAGCTTATCTCACGAATTTTCATTGGTTTCCAAGACTTCTCTCTATAGGCGTTTCGATAGGCAGTATGAGGCTTTGGAAGACACTGCAAAACACGACCGAGCTTTCTTTTGGTTTTCCTTGACAATTTCGATCCCTCCTCTGCCTGAAATTTCAACTTCAGATAATGAATGCTCTTTACTGCCTTCGTGGTTCTGAGAAAAGGTTTTCCGAGAATAGTTTTTCTAATCACAATCTCTTGAATGGGCCACGAATCCCAGGATAGATTTGGAAGAAAACGTGATGACAGGAGAAGCTTCTACGATCTTGACAGAAAAGTAGAAGAGGTCAAGGTTTGAACGAGACAACCGAAGGAAGAAAGAACTTTCATTCAAAAGGGTATCGTTCGCCTGCGAGAGATGACACGAAGGGAGTAGCTCATGTTCAAAGAGATTAAGCTCTCACTTCTTTAAAAGCTTCACTCTCACAGATTTGGAAGGAGATCATAAGACAAATAACTATACTAGTAGAACCCCGTCGATTAAGGGCCAAACCAATGGAAGAGACCAATAATAAGTTTTGTGAGTTTTACCAAAGTGTTGGACACCTGAAGGATGAATGTTTTAACCTCAGAAGTCAGGTGGAAATATTGATTTGGAATAATTACTTGCAAAACTTGATAGTTGGAGAGAAAGACGGAGTTAAGATCTCAGGTCAGGAGATCGAACGTAAACTGAGGCGAGAAGAAAGGACCATGGTAATTCAGGAGTGGCGACATTGGCTGGGATTTCAAACAGGTCTAGAAAGAGTTACTCAAGGTACTCTCTACCCGACACCTCGTCGAATATTTATATCACGAATGTCCATGCTGAGAAGAAACAAAAATTAGCATCGATATCAATTATGTTCACGGATAAAGACAAAGTGGGAGTATATTACCCACACGATGATACCTTGGTAGTAACCTTAACCATGAAAATATCTCGGGTCAGCCGAATCTTAGTAGATACGGGAAGTTCAGCTATATTATCTTCAAAGAAACCTTAGATTCTTTGGGAATAGAAAATCTGAGACTCTGACCTGCCGAAACCAATCTCTACGAATTTGGGGAATTGTGCGTTTATCTCTTAGGGATAGTGCAGCTACCTATCACCATGGGAGAACGACCTTATCAGAAGACTATAATGGTGAAATTCCAAGTGGTCGACATCAAAATGCCTTACACTATTTTCTTCTCTCATCTTGAGAGCGATTTGATCTTCAATCTCGATCTTATTCAACTGCTTTCTTTTAGCTATTTCATAAGCGGTGACATAGGGCTTTCTCATAGCATAACATCCTTAATCTACTCGTGGACCTTTCCTTAGACCTTGCAGAGCTAGAGAGTGATGATAAGCCCCCAATTTCATTACTTCGTCATAATATCTTTTAACGAAGCTTCTGAGGTCTCACTTTCTCCCTGTTTTATGAGTAGCAATGAACTCGGAGTCTTGAGGTTGATGGTAGCACCTCTGAACTTATCAACGAAGACTCCATACAACTGTTCAAAGCTGTTAATGCTGCCAGGTGTCATGCTGGTGAACCATTTTCACAATTGTCCCTCAAGAGTCAGTGGAAACAAGTGACATATCTGGGATTCATCTAACCCCTGGATAAACATCATTTCTCTGAATAGATCCATGTGCAACGATTGGTCTGTTTTGCCTGTGAAAAAGTTAATTTGGGACATCTTAAACTTTCGAGGAAGAACGAGATTTAGTATTTTTTGGAAAAAAAATGAGATTTTGAGTAGAGACCTATCTTTAGGGAAGCATCGCCCCCCGTTGCCTCTCCTTTTTCTTTTAGTCTTCAAACTTTTCAACCAATTTTCTCACACGGACCTCTAAATTCTCAACTCGATCACTGTCTTCCCTAAATCTCTTCTTTCCGGATAAGTTTTATACAAAACCTTCCCTTTGTCATTTTTGATCTAGAAACACTCTCATGTCCTCTTACCTAGGGCCATGACCCCACCCCTTTTATGCATTATAGGCGAATCATTAGGCGAATATTTAAACATCTGCGGTGGCTCGTTATGGCATCTATCGGCATCATCATCGTCTTGAGGTTCTTTGAATGGATATTTAGAAATCTTCCCTTTTCCCTTCTCCGTGGCAGTGTATTTTCTCCTGGTAGTGTTTTGGCGATGCTCTGTTAGACTGTTTGTGTGCGTTGTATCCGACATACTGCTCTCAACAGCTTCAATTGGTTTTAGCATGTTTAACATCGGGGAACCAGCTTGAAACATCTTCCTCATCCGTGTTACTTCCTTAGCCAAAGCTTAAATATGCCTGTCCTTCTCCACGTGTTGCTTCTCATTCTCCACCAGCTTCTTAGCCAACTAGGCTGTTTCTTCCATATTCTGACGAGGGGAAAATTGATGCGGCGATAAAGCTTCTAAATCGCAGTTCGCATTCTCCAATGCGGCAGATGATCTCTAATATCCTTATTAACAACTGTATGACCATCAACAATGTTGTCATTAGGATTCTCCCTCACCGTTACTTTATTTCTTGTCATGTACGTACTCGAAGTTGCTATGTTTTTTTTATTGTGGTTGTTTTTGACTTTTTGTTCAAATTTTTTACAGATGGCGCCAGATGTTAATGTAGCAAAAATCCTTCTTTGAACTCAATGCACCAACAACGATCTTTTTCTTATTTTCTTATCTGCTAGCTTCTACTTGTGCTCATAATCAACAGCTATGGGGTGAAAAACTGATTGTCCGGCGAAAATTTTCCGATGCTTAAGTTAGGGTTTTACTTGCAGTTATTAAAAAGAGGAAGCTGAAGGAGAACTATAGTTTTTTTTTTGTCAAAGTTTTAGTCCTTGTACCTGGTTATAACTGATCTCCTTTTATGGATATTATTATCTTCTTATTATGGTAGGATACTATGAAATCTAGTAATTAGAATCACACTGTACGAGAATCATGGAGATTTCATAAATTAAACATCGGCTTTCGGATTTGGTGACATTGTATCCTTAAGATTCTTATTATTTAAGAAACTTAATTTGACAAAAATCTTTATTACAGAATAATCCTAGAACATATGGAGAAGAGAAATTCTTCACTAATACGTAACTGTAGAGAGGTCTCGGTAATCTTTATTTGAGAATTGTTTTTATCTTGAGATAGGTTATATCATGGCCTAACTGAACATTCATAAGTTATGGCCGAGACCTTTATAAACTGTGTCGAGACCTTTATAAGCTATGGCCGAAACCCTTATGTTGCGTTTATGGGATAAGACTTGATCTAAGTTTCCTGATGACTTTGAAAGGTCTCAACTCCCATCTTTTTGATATTAAATATTTTTTGTACTCATATATTATAAATATAATTTACTATTTTTTTATTAATTTTGAACCCCCACTCATCATAATTTTTTTTATTATAAAAATTTTATATTAAGTAAAGATAATTTTTTATTTTTGTTCTTTGATAAACTCAAGAGTTTTAATGTGATGGAGAAAAAAAAACCATGCTTACAGAGGGAGTTAGAAAATACAAAAGAAAAGTATAATTGAGACGGAATGCCGAGGTATAATGATAGACACAAGAAAATTAAGGGGTTGTTCCGTATCATTTTACAAATACTATCTTTGTTTTTATTTATATTATTTAATTGGGAATCACTCTACAAATAATCGACATTTGCCGATGAAGGTTGCTGCCAATACCCAATTCATGTTATAAGCATTTTCTGCACAGCGAGTGTGGATTTTAGTTCAACCCAAAGCCATGTAATTTGGAAATCATCAACTTAGACGATGATTATTTATATACATGTGAACGTATTTATTTATTTGTTTGCGGTACGGCGAACAAATAAAGTAATTCGGAAGAATCGTGTGAAGCAGAATAACAAATCTGATGGTTTACTGTTAATAGTGATGCGCTGATGCCTGCAAAATTGGAAGTCATGGTTCCGATTTGTTAAATAGCACTATTGGCAGGTGACACGGATTGAGATTCAAGAGCATCACCACTCATCAAATGAAAGTGTTTTTCGTAACAATGGAAACTCATTCACTTTGTTATGCATGAAAACTGATATTTTGTTCCTACTCACACGTCACATTCAGAAATTTTTTTGTAATATTAAGGGTTAAAAAAAACGTTACTGGTATCAATGAATAACGCATGCACAGATCAACTTCGGTTTAATAATGCATCTACATATGGCTAAGAAATAGAAAAACCAAATTAGAAGGCATTTTTTCACAAATTCAGCCTGTGAAATGCAAGTCTAAGAGGGAAGGCATTCCCCGAAAGCACATCAGACTTAAAAGGAATGTAATCTTTCATGAATATACAATTTGTTTGCAGCAGTTTCCAAAGAAGTTGCTTCTTTACCTTCCATAATTGTGCAAAGGAAGTCACATAACTGAAGCATGGTCACCCAGTTTCTTCGTTCACTCCAAGCATTTCAAACACAAGCTTGAGATTTCTGACGCTTCAAATACTGAAGAATAGGCTCCTTAACCTGTAAAGATAATAAAACAAAATCCCCAAAGCTATCAGAAAGATAGTATTTTTCATTTTTTCTGCACATTTCATCCGCGCAGCTAACGAGTTTTCCACGGTAAGAATTTGAAGCATACCGTGCTTGTTTTCCTGCACCTTTTCTCTTGAGTGGATCTACTACAGATAACATTATCTGCCTCATCACAGTAATTTGAGTTTCCATTTGCTCTGATGTTCTCATTCCCTGGTACAAAACTCTCTCTTGAAGCAACTGGCTGCACAATTCCAATTGTAAACAATCTATTAATTTCCTGTCAAATGCTGAAAATACAGAAATTTATCATCTGAAGTCCAAAAATTTCGACACCACGCTAACCTCAGCCCGGCTTGTTGGAGTGTTTCCATGTTCTCTTGCCGTAGATATAGTCTGCTCACTCCTGACGGAACAATTTTGGTGAATGTCAGCTCTGCCCCTTGTGCGTGTGAGATCAGATCCAATAGAGTGTAGAACACCACAAGTGGATATGTCCATTTGGTTGCTTCCTGATAACAGATGAAACATTTTTTAATTGTCATCTCTAACAATTTCAACCATTTGAAATAGAAAAAGAAGCACAGGCTAAATTCTAATCTAGAAGGAATCAATCGGGTACCCATTCTCTGGAACTCTTGATGGCTGGACTTTTTATGTGCTTCATTAGTTTCCATGTCCTGTAAGAATTAGCAAAATTAGAGAAGAATTGTACAAATACATAAGAAGATGTAATTACTTATTGCACAGGAAACAAAGATTGTAATTATCACCATAATATCAATTACCAATGCTTTCTTGACTTCCATAAGCTTTTTCTCAATCAGACTGGAGTGAATCACACGTTTTCCTGTGTCCAAATTAAGATAACTTACAAGAAAATTGAAATAATTCGATCCTCCAAAATTATGTTAAGCAAAAAGGTTCTTAATAAAACTACAGACCTAGCCTACGGCTCCCTTTGGCTTCAACATAACCATCTTGGATCATTTTTTCAATTAATTGGCGGACAATTGATTGATTGGCTTCTCCATTTAGTTTGTTCTGAAGCTTTGGAACGGTCACATAGTTCATTGGAAGTACATGATACAGAGCCTGATATTTCAACAATTTCAGTGCTCAGGATATATGCCGTGTCAGACAATCAATCTCATTTAATATTCAACTTCTAATTAGATAAAAGAAGGATTACTGAACTGTCAATTATTTGAAAATAAACAGACTTTTAAATGCACTACAAACTAAATAGGTTTGTTTGACTCCAGATTTTAATTTAATACTTTTTAGAGTTTTAACAAACACTGGAGACCGGAAGGAACAGTAGTTTAACATAGTATTTATTTATTAAGACAGGAACTTCAATGAATTAAACACAACTAAGGGAACAGCTTAAATCACCATACATACACGTCACCTCATAAATAAGACCATAAAACACACTCACCTTCATGTACATGCGATCTTCTACCTGGGGAGTTTTATCACAAAGTGAGACACCATCCGTTTCCTCTTTCACCAAGGTGAATTCATAATCAAATTTCTAATGTTGCGTTTTTCACAAAGCAAAGAAGAGAGCGAAAAACAGGTAGTTAAGGTGAGAATTTTGATTGATTAATGGGAATTAATAGAAAAGAGAATTAGAATGCAGATAGGAAAAAAAAAACCTCTTGCTTGTTTATAGTGTATGTGTCCTTTCCAGCTTTTGACAAGAGACCTTCCTTCACAAGCTTGTCCATTATTTCTGAAATGCAATCAAGAAATCAAAGCAGCAGCAAACTTGTTAGGGTTTAAAGATGTTGCACTTCACAACACTCCTTGTTCAAGCTTCAAAATAATTGAGAACGTCCATTTACCTTCAGTCAAAGCCTGCATTAAACCATTCAAAACTCATATCATTAGAGCAAGAATTATGAAAATAAAGATCAACTGAAGAATATATTGAATTTACAAACTAATCTAACTGATAAACGTTTTTGTCAAAATATGTCAAAAGTGAACCTGGAATAGGTAAATTAGAATCTCTTACCACTGAGATGTCGGGGAAATTTGATAGAACGTCAGTAAGTTCAACAGCATCATGTTGACGGCAGTTGATCCAGTCCTTTACCCTGACCAATTGTTGTTCATCTTCCTCTGGATCCTGAGTATTATCTGCACAGCATATAAGAGATGACAGTTTAAATTAAAACAGGCGCATAAATTAATCTAATGCCCAAGAAAACATAAAATAATTTAAAAGCATTAAGAGGAAAACTATTATGATAAGGAGTAAGAAATAATTTCATCCATTTTGCCATTCGAAAGAAGTCATTTATCATGTCTGACTCTCATTATCACACAAAGATTGTTCACTTTAACTTTATAATGTACCTTCATCAACCATTCCATTATTTTCTACTTGCTGTTGCTTATCTGCCAATATAACCAGTATTGTTACTTCCAGAGGCGATTCCATCCTTAAAATATTTGTTGGAACACAAAAACAAAGTAGAAGTTAAAGCAGTTGATGTAATTACCAATTGGTGCTACTATGTACTGATCTTCCTGTGATTGGTTATCCTGAAATAAATAAAATGTTTTCCATATAACTTAATAGCTGTACTGTACTTTATGATCAAATTTGTAAACATAAAATTAGCTGTCACTCCACCTCACTGTCAGATTCAGAAGACTCTTCTCTTTGTACAGAATCGGCTCCTAAGCTCACTTCATCATCTTGCATATCATCATTTTCATCCTCACAAGGATCGAGCACACTCTTTACCTGTAGAAATCACCATTAAAAAAATGTCACCTAAAATTTTGAAATGACAGAACTAAATCATATCCCTCTCCAAAATCTTCATTCTTACCTTAAGAGCTAACACAAAATGCTTGCTGTTGACATTCCCAACCTCCATTTTCAGAGGACTTTTGGTCCACGGATTGTGAGCTTCTTCTTCTGAGCAGCTTCTGAAGAATGGAGGCTCATAATCCACTGGCTGTAAGGTCGGATAATCTTATCACCAATCTTTTCTTTGTTAAATGTATTCCTTACAGGGAAAAATGAAGAATGCAAAATGTTTTCTTGAACAATAAATGCAGAAGATGCAAAATTATTCCTTATGCAAACAAACAAATATGCACCTTATGCATCACCAAGCAACGAATCTGTATGCAAAAAATTTGCATGCACCTTAAATGCATTACCAAGCATACACCTTAAATGCATTACCAAGCAACAGCTACTCTATGAAAACTGTCACACCTACACATGCCTACTCAACAGAGTGCAGGACAGCCAGCATAAAAGTTCACATTTTATCTCTCATGCAGTCATGCTTCATATCTAGCAAACTAACTCCTTTTGTAACAATTATAATCAGAATAGCAATCCCAAGTACAAGTGCAGAACACCAAGAGGCAAGAGATCAAATAAATGGGCATACCGTCACATCGCCATAATAGAGGAGCTTCATCAATATAGTACGCTAAAACCAAAGGAATATATTCCTCATCAGTTAATGTACCATCATAATTCAATCATGTGAAAAGACAAGCAAAATCAAGATTTGAAACGCTTGCAATATATCACATAACATGCCTCCAAGTCAGTACCTCTTCAGGCATTCTATCCAGAGTTCTCATCAACTGAACGAGTGTACGGACCATTTTACAAGCAGAGCTCCTGAAAATGGCAGAAATTAACAAAACACACTATTCAAGTGTTAAAACATAAAGAATGGAGAGAAAAATCATCTTTGGCATAGGATTTTTATTAAACTACCTCATTTGATTGGGAGTAATTTCTGCAGTAGCATTACACTTGAATGTTCCTCCCTTTTTCTTGTTTCCCGTCCGATTGATATTCATTGAAACCTCTTGGCTATCAGAATTGGAGTAACTAAAAGAAACTGCAAAGGGAGTTGTGTTCTAGATTATCAATCCTCTCAAAATGTCCTAAGATCAAATGGAGAGAAAAAATAACAATGAAATTCAACAAGCATGAAATAATTTTGCATGGTGAATAACTGACAATAGCCATTCATCTGCACTTATATTTTCACAACTTTACTGTAACCAATCAAACAGCCTAAACACACTGCTGGATACACAAAGAGTTCCCAAAAGCCTTACAAGCATATTCCTCAATCATTGGCCCTTCCACTGCTTCACATACACAGAACAGAAGTGTTTTCAGATACTTTTTCTGCAGTGCATCATAAACACCTGAAAAAAATATATATAAACAACAAATAGAATTGAACTCAGTAAACAATTGGATGAAAAATAGATAAACTTACATAGATGATGAAATTAATTTGCATACCTTTCTCCATCCAATCAATCAGTCTACGTGACTCAGCATCCATTGGCATCAGCTTCTTGATCTTCATCTCTATAGATAATTTCAAGGAAACTTTAGCTTCTGAAGTTCAAAATATCAACCAAATATAAAAGAAAATATGATACAAGAATAGAAAACAAGCTTACCTAAAGCAGGAACTGACTTGTCGTTGAAGTACTTCTCTGGAAAAAGGCCTCTAATGTAACTAATATTGAATATGGCGATACGAAGCAAGTTCCTTGTCTATTCATATTAAATTCATCAAAAACGACATGAATTTCATATAATGAGATCATCCGGTGCGTTTCACATAATTTGACTGAAGCACAAAAAGCGGAGCATGTTTTTCTCACGAAATAAACAGAACAAAGTATTAATGAACAAAAATTAAAGAACAGAAACCGCAATCTTCATCTCCAGTCCACGATCATCTAGTATATGCACAATCAGCTAATGACAATGTTCTCGTAGATAAATAGCAAAGCATATCTCTACTAATTAATTTAAGCCAGCTTAAAATTTCTAAATCTGATCTATATTTTCTATATACGACACGTTTGTTCTGACTCTCGTATCACTTATTAAACACCAATTAAGGGATATTTTGATGTTTAGCCCATGATGTTTAATCGGAGGAATCAGAAATTAGAGAAAAGAAAGCACCAGATCTAGTCAAACATGTATGATTCTGTAAACAATATACAATCATCTAAAATTTTGGCATGAAAAGCAAACAAACAAATTCGATTCTCTCATTGAGCTAGTCGGTACTAGCAATTCTAAGAATTAAGTAACAATGCATACTGAATCGTTGATTACCAGAAGAAGCGAGTCCTGTTCGGTGATCTCAGCTTCCTTCACTTTCTGAGCAACAACCTGAAAACAAAAACAATAAACGGAAAATGAGATTAAGAAGCTATTGTTTGATTAACAACTGGACTCGAGAGAGACGAAGAATATGTGAAAATGAACGAGAAATTATGGAGTTAAACAGTTCTAGCCTCACCATGGCTGCACAATGTTGAGAGAAATTGAAAATCACTGAGAAAAACAAATTGAACTTGGAGAGAAAGCGAAGAACGCTTGATTTGAAAGTTCGAATCGGAATAAAAAATTTGGGAGTGGCGCGCTTTTGGGGTTACTTATAGACCGTTAAGTACTCTAACCATGGTTAGAACGGGACTCTACTATGGTTAACTGAGAAATGTGTTGTGCGTGATGGGAAACGTCAAAGGTAAACTAACTATGGTTTCATCAAAACGGCAGGTGTGTTAACGTTATCGAAGGTCGACTTACGTGGCCTCTGGGAAATTTTTACGTACCTATAAAATGTAGAGTGCTCCTCTGGAGGATGAGAAGAAGTGAAGGTACACGAATTCTTTAGATTCCGTTAAAATTCTGGGGTGTGTTAACGTTAAAATTTTTTCAAATAACCATATTTTTTATTTTATTTACGTAAATTATCCATGTTATTTTGTTTTAGACAGATTTTTGACGAAAATGTTTTTAATAGTCAAAAAATTAATATTGTTGTTTCAGGTTTCGATGGTGTTTAGTAACATTATGTTTTTGGTTATTAAGATATTTTTGCTAAAATATTATTTTATTGATCAATTTAATAAAATAATAATGTGATTATTTACATAAATAAAATCAAAATAATTTGCAGATGTACTGCTGCTTGTAATTTATAAGTGCCAACGCTCTTGGCTTATCGTTTCGATTGAAAACATAAGAACATGTCCACACGCTTCGTTTCTTTTCATTTGCAAATCATAAGAATATGTCCGTCGGTGCCACTAATGATAGAGATAAATAATGCTCATGGGGGTAGTGAATAGTGATTACATAAGTTATGCTCCTTGTATTCTATTTCGACCGCAGCAGAAGCCAGTGTGCCGCACCCTTCAAGACTTGCATACAATTTTCAAATGCATTTATAAACAATTATAGAACGTAGTACATGGGAGGAACAAGCTAGCTTGTTTCCATCTCATTTTGAACAAAGCTAAGCACAATTAAACAAGAGGGTGAGCTTGGAAAATCCTTTCAGAAATAAACCAATTTGTTCCCATACCTTCTGACATCGGAGTATAGTTATTACAAAAGAGTGAACAAGTAAATTATTTGTTCATATGCTAATAATCAATTATCAATCTTTCATTATATCAAAAGTTGCTGCCATCATCCAACCATATAAATGAAATTTCAACTACCATCTAGCAATAGTAATTTCTCCAACGAGGACAAATGGTAACCAGCCTCCAACTCATAAAGTAATACACATATTCTTCAATTTCAATTATTAAAAAAATTTACTTCTAACCTATCCTCATATAAAAATTACCTATAAAGCACTTTAGCAGTGATATTCTTTGTATAAAAAGTTTTCAACTGTTCATACATGGTTGACAGTTGGACCATTTTTCGCTCTTACCAGTTGAAATCACAGCATTTAACTTCAAACTTTTAAGTCTTGCAAAGAGTTCTCAGCAAAGAGAATCCTAGAAGTAATTGTCTTAACATACAGGACAAAGTTAGTCCATATAACTTGACAATTCTCGTCCTGGCTCACCTTTCAAAAGGATCTCCTCTATTAGAATTTATTGGATAAACAGCTGCAGCTATTTTCTCCCGAAGATTGAATTTCTTTGCAATCAGTGGCCTAACATCTTCAACCCCAGCCAAGCTCTCCAAAAATGGTAGTAGTAGAAGTAATTCTTGATCCGAACGATCATCAAACCAGCTCTCAATTGGAATTCCATTCTCCACTTGGAACCCAAATGCCTAAGAAGAAAACCATTGATTTCATTAAGAAAATGAATGTTCAACAACTTACATAGAAAACTAATCTTATTTTATGCATGCATAATACAAGGAAACAATTTTCCTTGATAACGGACTAAAAGACAGCTAAAATGGAGAGTACAATAATAATATCACCAGAAACAAAAGCTTATCTGCAAGACCCACAGAAACCAACTTTACTAACCTAAACATATACTTTTTCAAGTGCACCTATTTAAGGAATAGGATGTAAGAACAAGTATTCATATAAAATTCTTTCAAAACAGGAATTCACAACTATACCTGTGGAGAGTTGTCAACTATGATAACACGTGCCAAATCACGGCCAAGAACTGATAAATCTTTGAGATAATTTCCCTCCACAAAAACACAGGATTCACGGTAAACACGATGGCGAAATAATTTTCTCTTGGGATCAAGAACATTTAGAAGCTGTTCTGCATAAATACTTTGACTAGCAGTGAATATAATGATCTCAAAAAGGCTGGAAACTCTCTCCAGAAAATCTTTGAGGTGAGGACGGCATCGAACATGAACTTTATGCTCTTGGAGGTTAAAATTTACAGGGAATGAGAAGTCTGCATCATCACAAGGTTCAAGCGTGGAATGCACCAGAGTTTCTGCAAGATCAAAATAATTTAATCAATACTTTGAACTTACATATACACAATAAATGGAAAACTAGTTGCCACTATTGGTGTAAAAAAGTGGCAGTTCTTAAAACAACAAGGTTCAATTAACTTTTAACATTAAACTTGGATGAAAATGAGGAAAACTTGGAATTTGGCTTCTTTTTTTACTTCTGACAAATATGCCAATAGAAAGGCACAAATCATAATTCAAAAGTACCAAGCAGATGGTTGATATTCACTTCAGTAAGATAATAAATATCATGTTACTAAAGAACCAAACATGAAAACCACAACATTGCATCTCATTATTTACCAAACAGGATGAAACTAAAGCACTGAGTTTATACCGATAATCAGCAGAACTTATGCACAGCATTTCTATATATGAAACATATATTAACTATTTTTAAAAATTTCTACTATAAAGATAAAAAAGTACAGACTACTATAAAGAGTTTATTTTATATATAAGCAACTGAAAATATGGATTTCCGTGTACAAAAAGCAGGGAACCTAAAACTATTCAAAAGCACTATGAGCATTTCCGTGTACAAAAACCAAAAACAATTCCTGCCCCCGCAGCAAAACTGCTATAAAGAGTTACAAGAGCAGCCAAGTAGGAAATACCACAATTAAACTAAAGTGAAAATCCTTTATTGATAGCAACAGTTCCAGCTGAAATAAAGAGACAGATTGCTTCAGCACATCAAACACAGCAGCAGAAAAGCCTTGATAGGACATTCTAAAACATTTATTCATCTAGTTGCATGAATAACCAACTACAGACGGAATATCCTTGTTTGATAAGCATTTCCAAAGTTACAATCATATGAATGTAAAGAACACTTAAACAGATATACATATCCAAATTTTCTTACCATCCAAGTCCAAAACAAGAGTGGTAGGAGGGCAACTCCGAGTCTGCTTAGGTAGCAGCATAGGCCGAAAAGTTGGGACCACTGATGACAAATCTGGCAAGTTCTTGATGAATAAATAAGGATCAAAGTCATCCAATTCCTCATACTCATCATCCTCCATGCAAACATCGGTTGACATAGACTCTTGACCGTGCTCATCAACACACTCCAGCTTTGAGTTCTTCATAGCAAGATATATGGCTGAAACTTCAGAGGAAAGGTTGGCTCCTGGATCTGCATAAGCAAATTCACATCATTAGAATCTAAGGCAAGCATCTGGTCATCAAAATTCCAAATTTTAGATCATATATTTGTATCCATTTCCATATTACCAAGACACATTGCATCTATTGAAGACAATGTGTTCCCACTATAATTCTTCTCTCCCCCAAAAGTGGATTCAGAAGTTTCTCGACTAACATGACCGTCAAACATGTCAATTTGTGGGTATTCCATCCCACTTTCCTCATGGAATTTCTGGTCTCCACTCCAAAAGAATTTGACGAAGTCAACTAGACAGGAGTTACAAATAAGCATCACAAGAAAAAAAAAACAGAGATACTTTAAAAACTGTCCTCAAAACAATCAATTATATCACCTACCTCCACCAGCATCTTCCCCGTTTGCAACTTTAGATACATGAAAGGCAGGAGAAAATATTGTTTCCAACACAGGAGGGGCATTTTCCTCATTACAACCCTGCAATAAAATTTAAGAAATCATATAGAAAAAATCTAGATAGCTCCAAAAAATGAAGTTTTCTTTTCCTGACATTTGACATTTGATCCCACAATTCTTGCAATATAAATCCTCTACTGAAACCAGAGGACAAAATAACAGGGCCACTTCAAGTCAATATAATATGCAAATCAACCCAAAGGATAACTGAAAGGGAAATGTATACGGAACATAAGCATAATTGTACATATGCATGAACAACAATTGGAGCTCCAAATTTGTACAGTAAATTCCTGGAGCAAAAAAGACCACTGTATTTGAGTTTGGCAACTGTCCATTGTTTATCCTGTCTCAATTACACAGATGCCTGGCCCCGCCAGAAAAGATGATTTCTAAATCATCCTCTTCCATTTATACTCAGCAACAGAGAAAATTCAAAGACAGAACTACCAATGCTAGACAATTACCTTATGATCGATGGAAGCTTCATTAAACGAATTATATCCCAAACAAGCACTGGAGGTCTCATCATTGTCACAGCCATATCTATTATCTAAATTGGTTGCTGCAACAGCCTCCCCATTTTTCTTTGAAAGATTGTTAACTGTAATTTGTTGTGCCATAAAACAGTCAAATTTTCTTACTGAGTAAAATGAAAATAAGGTAATGGAAATAAAGTGCAAGGTTTTTATTGATGTTCTTATGCATTTAAGTAAATTATAATAAAGGATAGAGTTGGCAAGATACCTAGGTGTGCATAACACAAAATCTAAATTTACAGTTATTTAGTCTTAACACTGTGGTACTTTCTTAGTTCAAAAAGTAAATAAATAGAACAAAAACAGGAACTTTCCTGAAAGATAGAACAATAAGTAGAAGGAAGAAAGTATACCAGATTTCTGCTTTCTAACTGAAGATGTAATTAACTCTTTAGCTTTCTTTTCTGCAACTTGTACATTTTCAGATGCCTTCTTCGCAGCTCTTGAAACCCTAGGACTGGCAAGCTCTCTAGAAGCATTTCTTCCATTAGCTTTTTTCTTGGTTTGCATTTCCAGATGGATAATGTCCCAATTTTCAGAAGGCTATCACTTCCTACTTGACTTAACAGAACAGTCAAAATAAATATTCAATTGGAAAAAAAAAGTGCCAATTATTACATACAAAAAACAATCAACTGGTAACAATTTTTGAAATATTGTAGTTCAAAAACTGAAGAATAGAAAAGGTAAGGAAAAATGACTTTGGGAGGAATTCAGGATGGGTCAGTGGATGGAGTAAGTAAGTTCAAAATAGGATCAGGATAGCAACAGTAAAACTATGTATCTGCCAAGTGTATATTTGTAGAAAGGACAACACATCCCACCAAAGTCAAAAGTGTAGGTAGCATATGGGCGGTAGATATCATAAAACGTACAAAAGCATATCAGCAACGAAGAAATACTGATTTCAGTGCAAAAATAAACTAAATATCAGGCTATTAATTCAAATCAAGCATTCTCCACTGTGAAAGCCAACAATTGGCCCTAGACAGACGCAAATAGGAATAGGAATCACTGAGAATTTTTTTTAAATACTAAATTTAGGTTATATACCAATCCCTACAAATTCCAACAGCTCATTTAGAACTAGCAACATGCCAAAATTCACCATTGTGGATTTGAGATGATTCATCAAAACAGAACAATCTGAGCTCTAAAACTTTAGCCAAAATCAAAGAAAAACAGTTTTATCTATTGGAGACTTCATTATGGTAGTCCCAGTGTGGGCTTCAATCAAGAAGTTCTTAAGTATGCAGCCCAAAAATATGGAAAAAGAAAAAGATCGTATCTTGTCTTCAGTCAAATTAAAGCGACTAGAAAGGAATTTTGCAGATAACCAACACAAAACAAAACTTTTTTTTCTGTTCTTTCAACGAAAAAGAATGCTTCTAGCCCTTGTCAAAGGCTAAAGCCCAAACCCTAGACCCTCCGTTGAACACTTCAATACTACAAGTCAAAAATACACAAAACCCAGAACAACAAGAAACAAATTATTCTCGAACCAAAATGTTTAGACCAGCTCCAAAATTTTAGCATTAAATACCAGTTAAATCAAACATGCATCCATATATAATCAAACCCAAAAAACAGCTCACACAATCACAACTGAACTCTGAACTGCTAATCGCAACTAGAGTTAAGATCAAATTTACTACAAAAATCCTTACTCTCACAAAATCGAGGAATGGAGCAATCAGAAGCTTAAGTCACAGTAACTGTTCCTGAAATTAAGCAAAACAAGAGTTAACAAGTTGAAAGATTGAAAAGATTGAGTGTAGTGAAGTGCGAATAGCTAAAGCCCTAGATTTGTTACCAGCTGCTGCAAGATGAACTCTTTATTTTCTGTGAGGTTTTTCCCTCCAAAGATGGAAAAGAGAGGGAAAGTGAAAAGGGATCGAAAATTATTTTTTGCCTGAACAAGGGGCTGTGATGATAAATAAAATGGAAATTTTCTCGGAGAATAATCATCCTATTTGATTTATTGTTGAAGTGTTTATCAGAAGACCTTACTCGCTATTGCTGAAGAAATATAATTTACTCGCTGTGTAGACAGGAAACGTCACGTCAACTGCAACGTGGCAAATTATAACTGCGATTATAATTGGATTTCAGAAGTTTGAGAGTAGGAGGTTGAGATTATCTTTTTATACTCCGCCCTTGTTCGCTGAAACGGTGTCGTCTTGGTAATTTATGTTTTCAAAGAAATTGGAAGATATTTGCAAAGGAAGTAAATTTTAGAGGTTGGTTTGTGCTTTTTCGTCCCATGTTGCAATGTCCAGTTGTAGGCGCCTCAACTTTCTAAATTTATAAATACGACCCCATACTGTTCTATATTATATTCTGGCAATAGTGTTGGCCTTTCTTAGTTTGTCGTTATGGTTTTTGTCTTTGTTTGCATTTCTTCTTTTATAATATCACAAGTATAATCATAGCTAAAATGGCTCGTCTTTCTGTTGGATCAGTTGCTCTTTAAGCCACAGAGATATCGTATTTATGAAAATTGAATCATTTTTTCTAATTATTTATGTGTGTTATATTTGTTTTTGTTTTTATTTTTATTTTTCTTTAATAATATATATTATATGATTTGAATTTAATAAAATAATAACATTATACTAGTAAAATTAAGATACAAAATTTGCGACAATACCAAAAATTATCATAAGATAAATAATATTTTAACATATTATTATATCATTAATGTTATAATTTTGAATGAATATAAAATTACACAACATATTAATTAGGATATTAATTTTATATTTAATTTTGATGTAACAATTTTAGATAATTAATCGTTCATTTTCTTGTTGTACATAATTAAACTTATTATTTATTTAAAGATCTAATAATTATACATTCTATATGTATAAGCAGGCAATGATTGATCAATCTCAATTGTCAAATAAAAATTTTAAAACTAAATGATCAGTAGTGAATGTTTCTAAATCCCCATAATGCAGGGACCTTTAAGATAAAATATTCTATCAAATTTATAAATAACAAAAAGTATAATGGTCTGTTGTAAAGTTCTCTGTAACGTTGTCAATCTACCAATAATTACAGACTGAGCCTCGTTGAGAGAATCTTTTTTGAAATTTTGAAAATTAAACTTTGCCTTGTGAATCGCACAGAAGCTCCCGTTCTGTCGTTCTCAAAACGATTTGAACTACAGCCATCTGACGTGTCCGCCCGTATCAGGATCGCAAATTAATGAATTGGACCTCCTGATCTGCCAGACACTGGGCCGGTTTAAAGTCCCATCGGCCCACTGGGCCCAACCGGTTCTCGTTATGGAACTCAAGCCCAAGCATGGGCTATAATCTACCAACATTTTGTTAATCTTTGTCTCCATCAAATCAGTCACTTTTTATTCTTTAAATTTGCATGGAGAACACTTGTGAAATGCACTAACAAAAAACGACATGCGGATCAATCAATTTAAAACAAAGATTTGTTGCTTAATTATTCTTTTACCGGGCAGACATGATAGTTTTAGTAGTTTTAAACTAGTTATTACATGATTTGTTGCTTGATTATTCTTTTACCATATCAACACGAGAGTTCTAAGAATGTTAAACGAGTTATTAAAGTATAATTTATGTTAATAAATAATATAGATTATTTTATTATTTAATAACTTTTATATAATTAGATATGTATTTTATATTAATCAATTAATTTATCAAAATTCAATTATAAAAAATAAGTATTACTTAAAAAATAGACTTCTTAAATTTTTTACTGTGAAATCAATAATCAAGTATAGTTCGAATCGATAAATTTGACAACTTATTTAAATTTTATTTTATAAATAATTTTCTCAAATGAAGATCTAAATCTTTGTAAATAATAAATAAAAATAAAATAAAATAACTTAGGTCACGAAATAGGTTGGTTGAATTTAGGCTTTTAAAAAAAATTAACTAATTTTTTTAATTAGATATTATAATTTAAGCCAAAATTAAAAATTAGGTAAAAAATAATAATGCATAATTAATTTAATTTTTAATATTTTTAATTTTAAACTAAATTTTAATGTCAGATCCTCGCTATCTCGGACGCCTCACTTTTTTACACACTAAACACTATTTAAAAAATGCATTGCTCTTATGATTGGTTGTATAAAGTCGTTAACGAAGTAATTAGCAATGAATATGACAATGAAGCAAATGATATCGACTGGCTTTTTGTGAGTGTTGAAACGAGCCCGTGTGTCGATAGTCATTGCATGCGCGGATTCAGATGCTCTATAATATTATAATATCAATGATTTTAACTTTTAAGATACTACGTGGCGGGTCCCAGATCAATCAGATGGCAGATATGTGGAGCATTTGCATCTACTAGTGGTTAAATAAAAGTTAGCTCAGCTGTGTTTGCGTGGGAAGGAATTTGCCTTTCAACAAGGAGAGAACAAAAGCAAATATCAATAAGATTTGGATCTTCGTAAAGCCGAAACTTTAGTTGCATGCCTTTAGTTTCATATCATACATATCTTAACCCATTTCCTTGTACTTAAGGAACTTTTTTTCCACTATAATTTTATCTTTATAATGGTTATTAGAGTGTTATGCATAGTATATGTATTATTTTTGTTAATCCAGCAAAATTCTTTTAGAGAATTATGTACACTAACGCCGATGTTCTTCTTTTATTTTATTTGGACGTTATTCAATTTGAAATTATAACAAAATTTAAGGGAGTAGAAGTCTGTAATTCGACAAAATTTTTTTGATTTGAAATTATAACAAAATCTAAGGGAGTAGAAATCTATAATTCGACAAAATTTCTTCGATGCTTAAATTAGAGTTTGTCTTTTTAGATGTTTGAGAGAGAATAAACATTATAATGATAATATCAACTTATGCAAAATTAGATTAATGTAAATATCTTAGAAATTTTTATGCGTACTTGATTGTTCTTAACTCTCTTTTATATGTTGTTTTAAGTCTTTCAGACTATTTAAAATTTTTTCGCATCTGAAAATAACAATTTTAAACATATTTAAATTTCGGAGATCACGAAAATTTAATTTTATAAGTATTGGTTTTTCGAAAATTATGGGATTTTAAGCATTTGTTGCATAATATATCTATCAAGCCTTAAATCCTCCTTATGGAATGAACCATACTTGCAGAATACATTATGAATCTTTATCATGGAATGATTGGAAAAGAAATGGAAAAGAAAATGAATCATTCATCAAAACGTAACTATTGAGAGGCCTGAAACCTCTTCATTTACTTGGGATTACTTTATACTGCATTATATGTTCGATACCTCTATTATAATGTACTTGAAATCCTCATAATTAGAGAAAGTTTCAGAATTGATGCCCAAACCCGAGATCTTTTATCTAAGTTTGGGAGATCATTTCTTCTGTTTTTCGTAAGAACTCAATTTTGGGTTCTGAATCACCCACTCTAAAGGCAACGACCTTTTGAACTTTTACCTATATCTTATACCGTTTCCCAAACAATTTTCATTATTCGATGTTGTTAAATACATAAATATATATTTATTTTCACTTGGACAAAAAACTTCAATTATTAAATTACAATGATTGCTGACATTATGTAAAATTATAAAACAAAAAATGTAAACTTTTTTTATAAATGTTAAATTATTTTTATATATTTATTTTCATCAAATTATTGCATTCTTTTCGGTCTCTTTAATAATTACCATTATAAATTGATTAATGTGGTGAATTAGAATGAAAAATAACTATAATATTAAAAATTTATTTCTAACACTATGAATATTCAAAAATAGTTATCTTACACAATTTTTTAACTCGAGTGATTTAAAATAATTTTGTAACTCAATAATTGTAGTATAGCATAATTCTTATTGTTATGTTGTAGTTGGAATGAAGTGAAACTGTGATCAATAGACTCGGTGTTTATGTGGCTAATGGAAAGAGACACTAAGGATAAAAAGGACAAAAAAAAAAAAAAAAAGAAAACATTAATTACATGTTTAAAATTCTAGACCGACATCATCAGCTTGGTTATAGAATATTTTTGATATCATTTGTTAATATTATTGATGAACTAAAAGTTGGTGGTGGGACAATGAAAGCAAAAGTTTACAAAGAGTCTTTCTCACCGCCCCCACCATCTTTGTTTTGGAATATCATCTTCTTCATGTTTGTCATCTCCTTCATGCAAATATGAAGTATTCACTCACTAAACAAACTTACCCACTGAGAGCAATGGCTGCACATCATATGTTTAGCTGTAAAGATGCCCAACTTTATTGCATAAAATACTATAAACACTAGAATTATGCAAACCCTGTAAAATATTCTCATTCAAACTCAAACCATAAACTATAAACATCATTTTACAGTGTTTAGGATCCCTGATGTACTCATTTTTTTTTTATTGAGGGTTCAGGGTTTAATTCCTTCTTCCAAACCACATTATTTCTCTACTCAATAGTTATTTGCGACTTCACAGAATTATTTTACAAACCGGGAAACCACGCGGCATGCTAGTGGTTTCTTCATCTCAAGAGAAAGTCTCAGTGTCTCGGAAAGATCGACAGGCTGTGCCGGAAGCCACCTGAATTGGTGGAGAAGCCCGGCGAGCCACAGGTTCACGGTGGCCAAGCCAAGTGCCTTACCAGGACAAACCCTGCGGCCTGACCCAAATGGTGCAAGCCTTAAATCAGAGCCCATGATTGGGACATCGTCTTCGATGAACCTTTCCGGCTTAAAGGCCCATGGGTCCTTCCAGATGGTAGGGTCATGGGTTATGGCCCACATATTGACCATTGCAGTCGTGCCAGCTGGCACAAAGACCTTGTCTACGTGGTCATCGTGAATGGCCAGGCGAGCCCACGAGAGTAATGGACCCGGAGGGTGCATCCGGAGAACTTCTTTGACTATGGCTTGGAGATAAGGGAGATTAGGGATATCAGAATCCTGCACGTGACTGTGTGGACCAACGCAGGTGTCAATTTCATGTTGAACTTTTGTTTGAATGTCTTGATGCAAAACCATCCTGGCCATGATCCACTCAAGCAGTATAGCCACTGTGTCTGTTCCTCGAAATATCATCTCCTATAATGGACAAAAAGTAAATGTTGCAATATTGATAAAATCCTTTTAAAATGAAGATAAAACTTACTAATTTCAGTAAACAACTAATTGAAAGGCTACAGTAAAGCTATTTATATTCCTTTATTGACCAGCTTAATTGAAATATTATTTATTTATTAGTTGTCTTTATTAAAAAAGATCAAACATCTTTTCGAAATTATTGGAGAGGATAGGGATGAGATAATGCGTTAGACATGGGCATGTGTGGTGGTGGAACCTAAGAGCGGAAGGTCAATTTGTTCAAGACTTGTTCTAAGTTTCAAAGATATTTTAGTCAACCTTTGAAGGTATTGAAACTTTTTAAATTTATGGTCAATAAGCAAGTCAAAAATGGATTGACTTCAAGTCAACCAATTAGGGTTTGGTGTGAAGTCCATGTGAGATGGAAACTGGAAAATATGACTAAAGTCTAGGTTACTTATTAACTAAGGAGAACACTCAATATTAGCGTAAATAATTAAATAAAAAATCTGCAAAGAAAAGAATCCTTACCCACAAAATAGCCACCATGTCTGTATCGGTCAATTGATCCTCTTTAGGCAAGGATAACAAAGCACAAAGAAAATCATTTCCTCCATTAAATTCTTCATAATTTCTTTTCCTTTCTTCAACAAGTTTCCCCACAGCTGTTTTAACCTTACCCGCCAATTTATGGCACCTTCTTTTTACTCCATATAAATCTAACAACCTTACAGGAAAATAATCCTCCCAGTTAAATTGTGCAATTAATTCATATCCTTCTTTCACCATAACATCTAGCTCTTTCTTCTGTGCGCAAACTGAACTCCCAAACACACTCTCTAGTATATTACTTAGAGATCCTTCTTGCAATATCTCTCTAAGTTTGACATATCCTGTCTCTTTCATCTGTCGGTTCACTTTCATCAACATTTCATCAGCTAAACGTTGTCGTAGCTCCTCCAGACAGGAGATTCTCTTAGGGGAGAACATGTAATTTGCGGCAATTCTTCGCAGGTGGCGCCAGTATTCCCCTGAAGGAGCAAAGCCAATGGCGCGTTCAAACATCAGCGAACGAGCTGATTCTTTGATGGGACGGTCTGAAAATGAAGACCCTGAAAGGATTTCTTTCGCAGTTTCTGGGTGGCTACTGATGATCACACGTGTAGGACCAAGACTGAATGCCATGAGTCTGTTTGCACCCATTGAAGCCGCCATTGAAGCTAAATTACGATGAGCTAGAGAACCCATTTGAGGCAAGGAGCCAAGTACAGGCCAGCCAATTGGGCCACGAAGTTGTGGAGAGTTTTGACAATGGTTTCTCCATGCAAAGCCTCCAGGGATCAGGCAAAAGTTTAGAAAGAGAGGGAAAAGAGAGAAGAATGAAAATAAAACGAGAGTGAAAGGCCATGGAGTTGTGTTTGTGTCTGCAAAACGAAGGACTAAGAAACAAAGGGTGAAGGCTAGCATGTAATAAAATTTCATTCTGAAAATTGAAGCTGGAGGAGATGGATGATAATATAGATAAATTACGATGATCAAAAGCTAATCGAATTGTCTAGAGATGGAAGTCTGTCGTGAGAAGTTCGCATATGGAATGATTTGTATATATAGTATTGGAAAGTGACCCACAGTTAAAATTATATGATTACTTTGATAACCATGATTAATTATTGAGGTTCACGCGCAAAGCAAAGCTTAATTACAAGCACATATTGCTTTGCTTCAAGAAATTGTACTATAACCACTAAAGAAGGGAAACTAAGTGGAAAGAAAGTTAGCTTCACTCACCAATAATTAAGAATTAAAAATCAGTGCGTGGGTTATCCAATAAGAATCAACCCTCCCAACAAAAGCTAACTATACTGTCCCAATTATTTCTGAAGAACGATTCATCTCCTTTCTTAGGAAAAATATTTTTCAAACATGAAACTCTTGCATAACATAATAACAATACTACCTGTTTACTTCTCTCAAAATCTCAAAACTGTTGCGGTTTATAAGTCACCTCAATCGTGAATACAAAATATTTTCTTTTCCTATGTTAGTTTCATATAAGTTGAGTGTGCCGGTTCAATAAACTTTGTTTACCGATGGAGAGTCAAGCAGAATGCTGCACCCTATAGACCATGGTTTGCATTATTAACAATAAAGAGCAGTATTTTACAAAAAAAAAAAAAAAAAATTTCTTTTATATCTCCATCTTTCTTGGCCAGACCTCTGCAAAATAGTTGGTGTTGGCATGCAACTGGCAATAGAATTGAATTCATGCATTTCACGTGGTAGATAATATTAGTGGGATGAAAAAAAGACAAAGGCTTGAGTTCTAAGAGAAACACGGGCTGCAATAGTCGTGTTGTGGCGTAAAAGGCTGGTGCGCTAGATGGGTTGTCGTCGAACATCTTTCACCCAAATCTGCACCAAGCAATATGAAACAGCGATCCTCTTGTTGGGCATAAATTTGGAAACCATGTGATATGAACATCGCTACATTATTATACACTGCCGAACCGTCCACTTTCTTATATGGGCAGATTTCAATAATCTTATAAATTGATATAATTATAAACATTAAATTTTCGTTTTTCTTTTAGTTTAGGGATAATTATTCGAAGATCACCTCTCTGTAATAAGATGCGTCATATTTAAGATGGGTAAAATTTTGCATACTCATGGTGTTCACCATGTGTACAGAAAACATAATAAGAATGAATTACAGTAGCTCTATAATTGGACTTCTCAAGAATAGAGGTGTCAACATGTCCGTACGTAAAAATCTCATGCAACTTTTCATGTGCACACGACAGGTTTGATTATATGTCTGAAAGGCAGTGTCTCCTGAGATCTATGTTGATATCAACAGGGAAAAAGACATCCAAACCTATGAAGCTTAATCGCCCGACTCAAAACCCAATCTAGTAATTTTAGTTTATTGTTTTTCTTCTCTTTGATTACTCCAAAGTCCCAATGTAGGAGATTCAAATCCTGTCGACTCCCAATGTCATGAAAGCATTGTAATTTCTCATAACGAAAGTGGGTCAAAACTTTTCTTATATCGGTCACATTGATCGATATAACCCTTGATCAACACATAAATTAATCATAAGGGAAGTGGGTCTGTAATGTGTTTTCTACACTGACAATCACAAACCCTAGTAGAATTCAGTTTGTGAGATTGTCACTGCTCAAAGAAATTTTATTAAAATTAGATGGATCGGAATTGGATTATTATATTTTTGTTTTTTGCAAACTTTTACAAGATAAAGTTCAATAGAAAAAATAATAAGATTTGCTCAAACTTTTATCTCAGCACTCTTACAGAATATGTGGATTAATGATGGCAATTGATCAGAGGGGGTCTTTTCTAGTAGGACCCCTCCAAATATTTGACACTCCACCAGCTACGAATGAACGAGCTCAAATCTGCACACAGCCAACATTTATATCCTTACTCACAAAATATCCTCAAGTTGTCAAATATCCTTATGTTATGAAATATTTAATATAAGCAGGACGCGTGGACATCTCTTCTCCCGCAAGATCTCACTAAGTTTCTCTTATTGTTGGATTACATAGACTCAACTTTACAGAAAGCGTGGCTATAGGAAAATACTAAACACAGCCCGAAGTCCTATATTACTGGAGCCTAACAACTATTGGAGGAAAGGACCACAAAATCAATGGTCCCTGTGGAGTTAAATTACAAGAAACTTTAGGAACATAAAACATTAAAAAAAAAAACACTAAAAAGACTACGGCAACCAATTGAAGAGCAGGAATTTGAGAGATGCAAATGCAAGGTGTCTTTGCAGCACAAAATATTAATCCGTTGGAGCCTTCTGGGTGCGGGCACAGAAAACCACAAAAGCTAAACAAAGTGGAATGCTTTGCTAGCTTTTATTAATTTAACATTATCATACTACTTCCCAACATCCACACATCAAAACCTGCAGATACTAAAATAAAAAAATCACTGAATTCCCATAATTTATTATGCCTGGAGAGATTTCTTTCCACTAATGGAAAAGTGTCCAACACGAATCTGCCAGCTAACCCACTACTTCATGCCAAGATAAGAAAGTGGTGAACAAATATAAAGAAATTGAGTATAGAGATTAAACACCCAGTGGTTGGACACAACTTTTGCAAACATTCACCTTTTTAAACTTCACTTAATTTCACTGTAAATAAGTCTTGAAATTCAAGACTTAATTTATATTAAATAAAATTTTAATATTCTTTTAAATTTTACAAGTAATTTTCTCTCAATTATACTATAATCAAGTGAATAATAAATCTTAAAATCTCAATATTCAATTTATAATAAAGAAAATTTTTATTAATTCTTCAAACTTTTAAAGTGATTGTACTCTTAAATCACTTAATCTCACAATACTTTGAGTGAAAAAGTAATTCTTTCACTCTTTTATAAATAAAAATGATTGTAGAAAAAAGATTATATCTTCAAATAACTCTTTAACAAGAGAGAATATTACAAATGAAAGAAATAGGTGCATAATATATGTTTATAGCAATTTATAAGTTCAAAATTTAATTTTGAAAATTGAAAGATATTTATAAGCATTTAGAGTTTGAGAGAAATGTTTAAAATTATCTATCAATGTATGTAAGACTTGTATTTTATAATTGATGTTCAAAAACTAGTCGTTAGGAGACATAAAATTCAAATTTTAAGTGTAAACAATCAACTGATTCAAGTAAACGGTCGGTTGGTTCTTATAATATCAAAGGCCAAAAAAGAAACCTAGGCAACCAGCTAGTTGATTACACAAATTGGTGGGCTGGTTGCTAGTAATCGACTGGCCGTTAGAGGAATCGGTGGGCCGGTTGGTAAAAGGTTCTATTTTGTAAGTTTTTCAAAATCTTACATTTTAGTCCCTAAAATCTTACAAATTGGTCCATGTCTTGTTTTAAAATTTATGGTTAAGTCCATATTTTAAGTTTTAAAAGTATGTTTTAGTACAATTTTGCAAGTTTTGAAAGCGTATTTTTCACAAAATAAACCAGCTAACAAACCTACCACAATCACACATACACAAACATATTTCTAAATATTTAAGTATTATACTCTTGCCTTGTGATTTGATTTTTCAATTTGAGTTCTTGATATTTTTTTTATTTATTTATTTGATTGAATGATATATTTTATTATCATCAAAATATGTCATCGTGTGACACTAAGGTTAACAAAATATTTCACATTACTTTATATTTTGTAACTAATCAAACCTATAAAACCTAAAACTTTTTAAAAATAAGCTCTTGCTCTCGACTAAAGTAATGTAAGAATAGATTTTAAATCCACTTTCAATAAAGAGTAATTACCAAATTATAGAGTTGAAATATCAGAACTAATCTAAATCCATGATATTAATCACTACATTAGTAAGCAACTTGATAATGTTAGATGCTTTTAAGTGACAATGGTCTAAAATGTTAGAATCAAGTAAAACCTAGACATTTTGTTAGATCACAAGAAAATAAAAATAAATTGAGGAGAAATGTGGAAGCATAAGGACAAAAGCACCAAAGCAGTCCCAAGAAACGGACCCTCAAAAGAATCCAATAAAACCCAAACAAGAAATTATATATATGGTTAATGATGGATGTAATCAAAATATTATATAGATGACAGAAACACGTGTCATTCTAAAGGTGGAAAGAAGCAATGTTGCCTTAAGGACTGGATAGCACCAGAACAGAAGCCAGAAAGAAGGTAAGGATGAGATAAAAGCTTTACTTTACTAAATGGCATTACTTTATTCCTACAAAGATTTTTTTTTTCACTTTTGTAGGAAATCAGTAGATACGCTTCAAGAAATTGTACTATAACCACTAAAGAAGGGAAACTCAGTGGAACGAAAGTTGGCTTCACTCACCAATAATTAAGAATTAAAATGCAACATGTGGGTTATCCAATACAAATCAACCCTTCAAACAAAAGCTAACTATACTGTCCCAATTATTTCTGAAGAACGATTCATCTCCTTTCTTAGGAAAAATATTTTTCAAACATGAAACTCTTGCATAACATATAATGACATTACTACCTGTTTACTTTTACTCAAAATTCAGTCTCGTGAAAACAATATATATTCTTTTCCTATGTTAGTTTCATATAAGTTAAGTGTGTCGGTTCAATGAACTTGTTTGCCGATGGAGAATCAAGCAGAATGCTGCACCCTATAGACCATGGTTAGCATTATTAACAAAAAAAGAGCAATATTTTACAAAAAAATTATGTATATTTTCTTTCTTGGCCAGACCTCTGCAAAATAGTTGGTGTTTTGATGTAACTGGCAATAGAATTGAATTCATGCATTTCTCGTGGTAGATAATATTAGTGTGATGAAAAAAAAGAGAAAGGCTTGAGTTCTGAGAGAAACACGGGTTGCCATAGTCGAGTTTTGGTGCACGCTAGATGGGTTGTCGTCGAACATCTTTCACCCAAATCTGAACCAAGCAATATAACACAGCTATCCTATTGTTGGGCATAAATTTGGAAACCATGTGATGTGAACATCACTACATTATTATACACTGCCGTATGCCCGTATCTGTCCACTTTCTTATATGGGCAGATTTCAATAATCTTATAAATTCATATAAATATAAACATTAAATTTTCGTTTTTCGTTTAGTTTAGGGACAAGATTATTCGAAGACTACCTCCCTGTAATAAGATGCGTCATATTTAAGATGGGTAAAATTTTGTATACTCGCGGTGTTCACCGTGTGTACAGAAAGCATAAAAGTATGATTTACAGTAGCTGTATAATTGGACTTCTCAAGAATAGAGGTGTCAACATGTCCGTACGTAAAAATCTCATGCAACTTTTCATGTGCACACGACAGGTTTGATTATATGTCTGAAAGGCAGTGTCTCCTGAGATCTATGTGGATACCAACAGGGAAAAAGACATCCAAACCTATGAAGCTTAATCGCCCGACTCAAAACCCAATCTTGTAATTTTAGTTTATTGTTTTTCGTCTCTTTGATTACTCCAAAGTCCAAATATAGGAGATTCAAATCCTATTAACTCCCAATGTCGTGAAAACATTGTAATTTCTCATAACGAAAGTGGGTCTAAACTTATCTTATCTCGGCCACATTGATCGATATAACCCTTGATCAACACATAAATTAATCATAAGGGAAGTGGGTCTGTAATGTGTTTTCTGCACCGACAATCACAAACCCTAGTCAGTTTGTGAGATTGTCACTGCTCAAAGAAATTTTATTAAAATTAGATGGAATGGAATTGGATTATTATATTTTTGTTTTTTAACTCTTACGAGATAAAGGTCAATACAAAAAATCATAAGATTTGCTCAAACTTTTAACACAGGACACTTACAGAATATGTGGATTAATGATAACAATTGACAAGAGGGGGTCTTTTTCCTAGTAGGACCCCTCTAAATATTTGACACTCCACCAGCTACGAATGAACGAGCTCAAATCTGCACACAGCCAACATTCATATCCTTATTCACAAAATATCCTCAAGTTATCAAGAAATCTTCGGGCAGCTGGAGCGCTATAGTAAGATATATTCAGTAACTTATCTGCTTATCATGTTGCAGAACCATATGTTATGAAATATTTAATATAAGCAGGACGCGTGGGCATCTCTTCTCCCGCAAGATCTCACTAAGTTTCTCTTATTGTTGGATTACAGAGACTCTACTTTACGGAAAGCATGGCTATTGGAAAATATTAAACACAGCACTAAGTCCTATATTACTGGAGCCTAACAACTATAAAATACAAGAAACTTTAGGAACATAAAACATAAAAAAAATTAAAAAGAATCAACCAACAGGAACCAATTGAAGAGCAGGAATTTGAGAGATGCAAAAGCAGGGTGTCTTTGCAGCAGAAAATATTACTCTGTTGGAGCCTTCTGGGCGCATCCCCTGGAAGAAAACCACAAAAGCTAAACAAAGTGGAATGCTTTGCTAGCTTTTATTAATTTAACATTATCATTATACTTCCCATAATTATTTTGCCTGGAGAGATTTCTTTCCCTAATCGAAAGGTGTCCAACACGAATCTGCCAGCTAACCCACTACTTCATGCCAAGATAAGAAAGTGGTGGGCTTGCAGCAGCAAAATTATCCTGATTCTGAAAGTGGTGTTGAATAAATATTAGATGCAACGTATTTGATTTTATCGCATAATCTCAATAATATGCAGTCTTAACTCCTTTACAACCAAATAGAATTTTAGTACCCCTTCAAATCTTATAAGTTATTATCTCTCAATCATTCAACCTCACTATATTTAAGTGAAGAACAAGTTTTAAAATCTAAAAACTTAATTTAGAATTTTTAGTCTTAATTTAGAATTTTTAGTACCTCTTTAAATTTTTCAAGTGATTTCACTCTCAAATCACTTAATCGCACAATACACTAAGTAAAAGAGCAATTCTTTCATTCTTTTAAAAATAAGAATGAATGTAGAAAATAAATTATACATTCAAATAATTCTCTAACAAAAAAAAAATACAAATGAAAAAATTAGGTGTATAATATATGTTTGTAACAATTTATAAGTTTAAAATTTAATTTTGAAACTTGAAAAATATTTGTAAGCATTTAGAGTTTGAGAGAAATATTTAAAATTATCTATCAATGTGTGTAAGACTTGTATTTATAATTGGGGTTCAAAAACTAGCTACTATAAGACATAAAATTCAAATTTCGAGTGCAAACAGTTGACTAGTTCAAGTAAACGATCAATCTATTATTATAAAATCAAAAGCGAAAGAAGGAACCTAGGCAACCGGCTAGCCGCTTGCACAAACTAATGGGTTGATTGCTAGTAACCAGCTGGCCGGTTGAAGATACTGATGGGCTGGTTCGTAAATAGGTTCTGTTTTTAAAATTTTTTAAAACCTTGTATTTTGGTTCCCAAAATCTTGCAAATTGATTCCTATTAGTCTTGAAATATACGATTAAGTTCATATTCTAGGTTTTATAATTACGTTTTAGTACATTTTGAAAGTTTTGAAAGTGTAGTTTTGCACAAAATAAATGAGATAACAAACTTACCACAATCACACATACACAAGCATATTTCCAAAGATTTAAGTATTAATACCCTTATCTTGTGATTTGATTATTTAATTTAAGTTCTTGATGCTTCTTTTTTCATTTGTTTGATTGAATAATATTTTGTTATCATCGAAACATGAATTTGCGTGACATTAAGATTAACAAAATATTTTAAGCCTATAAAACCTTAAACTTTTTGAAACAGACTCCTGCTGCCAGCCAAAGTAACGTAAAAACATATTCTAAATCCACTTTCAATAAAGAGTGATTACCAAACAACAGAGCTGAAATAATAGAATTATTCTAAATCCATGATATTAATCACTGCATTATTAAGCAACTTGATAAAATTAGATGCTTTTAAGTGATAATGGTCTAAAATCTTAGAATCAAGTAAAACCTATACATTTTCTTAGATCACAAGAAAATAAAAATAAATTGAGGAGAAATGTGGAAGTAAGGACAAAAGTATCAAAGTAACCCTAAGAAATGGACCCTCAAAAAATCCAATAATAACCAAACAAGAAATTATATATACGGTTACTGATGGATGTAATCAAAGTATTATATACATGGCTAATACACGTGTCATTTTAAAAGAGGAAAGAAGTAATGTTGCCTGAAAGAATGGATACCACTAGAGTAGAAGCCAAAAAGAAGGCAAGGATGACATAAAAGCTTTACTTCACTAAATGGCATTGCTTTATTCCTAAAAAGAGTTTTTCACTTTTTTAGGAAATCAATGGATATGGTCTAATGAATCCTATGACAACTGGATTGAATAATTACTATGGTAATTAGAAAAGTTTCTCCAAATGATCAACAAGATTTCTTAACCACAAGAGGGGACAAGGTTAATTTATAACAAAGATAAATTTTGTTACATCTTCAAATTTTTTAAGTGACTTCACTTATAAATCACTTAATCTCACAATATATCAAGTGAAAGAGCAATTTTTTTCACTCTTTTATAAATGAAAATGAATGTAGAAAATAGATCATACTTTCAAATAACTCTCCGAAAAAAAATAGAATATTACAAATAAAAAATTAGGTGTAAAATATGTGTTTAAAGTAATTTATAAGCTCAAGATTTAATTTTGAAACTTGAAATATATTTATAAGTATTTAGAGTTTGAGAGAAATGTTGAAAATCATCTATTAATATATGTAAGACTTGTATTTATAATTGGAATTCTAAAACTAGTCATTACGAGACAAAATTTAAATTTCGAGTCCAAACAGTTAACCTGTTCAAGTAAACGATCAGTTGGTTCTTATAAAATCAAAGGCCAAAAAAGGAACCTAGGTAACTGGCTAGTCGATTGCACAATCTAGTGGGCTAGTTGCTAGTATCCGGTTGGCCGGTTAGAGGAACCAGTGAACCGGTTTGTAAATAGGTTTTGTTTTTAAAGTTTTTCAAAACTTTGCATTTTGGTCCTTAAAATCTTGCAAATTGGTCTATGTCTAGTTTTGAAATTTATGATTAAATCTATATTTTAGGTTTCAAAAGTTTGTTTTAGTACCTTTTTTTAAGTTTTAAAAGCATATTTTTGCACAAAACAAATGAGCTAACAAACCTACCACAATTACACACACAAACATATTTACAAAATTTTAAGTATTAATACCCTTAATGTATGACTTGATTCTTCAATTTAAGTTCTTGATGTTTTCTTTTTCATTTGCTTAGTTGAATGATATATTTATTATCATTAAAATATGAGTTTGTGTGACATTAAAGTCAACAAAATATTTCACGCTACTTTGTATTTTGTAACTCATCAAGCCTGTAAAACCTAAAACTTTTTGAAACAGGCTCCTGCTGCCAGCCAAAGCAACGTAAAAACATATTCTAAATCCACTTTCAATAAAGAGTGATTACCAAATAAAGAGTGATTACCAAATAACAGAGCTGAAATAATAGAATTATTCTAAATTCATGATATTAATCACTGCATCAGTAAGCAACTTGATAATATTAGATGCTTTTAAGTGACAATGGTCTAAAATGTTAGAATCAAGTAAAACCTATACATTTTCTTAGATCACAAGAAAATAAAAATAAATTGAGGAGAAATGTGGAAGCATAAGAACAAAAGTACCAAAGTAACCCCAAGAAATGGACCCTCAAAAAATTCAATAATAACCAAACAAGAAATTATATATACGGTTACTGATGGATGTAATCAAAATAATATATACATGGCAGAAACACGTGTCACTCTAAAAGAGGAAAGAAGCAATGCTGCCAGAAGGAATGGATACCACTAGAGTAGAAGCCTGAAAGAAGGCAAGGATGAGATAAAAGCTTTACTTTACTAAATGGCATTGCTTTATTCCTAAATAGAGTTATTCACTTTTGTAGGAAATCAATAGATATGGTCTAATGAATCCTAGGACAACTAGGTTGAATAATTAATATGGCAACTAGAAAAGTTTCTCCAGATGATCAACAAGATTTCTTAACCACAAGAGGGGACAAGTTCAAACACTAACAACGTTAAGCATCATCAGGTTCAACTGCACATAATGTTGTTACCAGATATTTAACTCCAAACTGGGATTATCTTACACCCAAAGTTCACAGCCTGTCACTAAACATGTGTTATCTGTTTTCCTTATGACCGGCATAGTCTAATCAAAGGCATATTGAAGGCATATGCGATAAAAATCCATCAATTATAATGCTGCAGCAGAATATTAGGTTAAATATTTCCCAACAGGATTCCCCTAGATTCGGGATGCTCGAGCCACGAAACATCATGAAATTTACGTAAGAGACAAAAAAATTAAAGTATATAAAATCATGACGAATGTAAGACCGCTGTTCAGATCCACATGCCTACCATTACACTTCTACATAGAAGTGCATCTAACACCAGTACGTAACAGTGCATCAACCCTGCTTACTGTATAAAAAGCCATCACTCGAGGACGCCAAAGGAAACAAGATAACAACACAGAAACATAGCATATGCAAATTAAACAGCAGGGACCCCAATATGTCCACACCCAAACCATTGAATTAGTATAAATATGTGTTATTTATTGCATAACATGTATGACGATTCGCATATAGGATACAATCATACAAGTGAGATGAACAGCTTCCACATCACAGGGAGACCTCTGATTTGTTGGGCCTACGACTATTCAGTATTCCTTGGAACAACTCTTTGCTGATTGCAATGAATTTATAAAGCTCTTTCCAGAAAGAATTAAAGACTTTGGAACAACTCTTTTCTGATTGCAATGAATTTATAAAAGCTCTTTCCGAAAAGAATTAAAGACCTTTTTTTTTTTTTTTTTTCGGTCAGGGCTGGTTTATTCGCCATATGTCCATAACGTGGATTATATGATACAGTACAACCAATATATTCTAAAACATTGGGGAATTAGTTTGACATCCATTTTATTTTATTAATCCACCATATTGCTCGAAAATTGGGAAACAACGGATTGAAAAACTGGGAAGAAAGGCCCAAGTAAGAAAAGTTAGATGACTAAACCAGGGGCAAGTAACATGCCCACAATGTTATAACAAGGAAAAACCCATTTGGCAATGGAACTACAGGTAGTTAAGTGGATTAGAGAGTTTTAGTTGGAGGGTAATGGCCCATCACGCGGGACTAAAATGCAAGCGTAGATGTTTTGAACCCAGACATGTCAGGAGCTATGAGAACAAGAACTTAACGCTACACCTTGACATTCCCTTCCTAGATGCTACATTCTTGTACTCCAAGTCAACGATTATGTACATATATTCACCTTCTTCCCAAAAAAAAACTCTTCCTGTTTTAGAGATAACATCATACAACAGAACGACAATACCTCAGACATTTAAGGAAAATATATAATGCATCTCTATAAAGGAAATCACAGCAATTCTATAAGCAGCATAATAGTAATATACATCATAGACCAAAGCCCCAACTCGTGATCATTCAGAAGTAATTTATTTTAGAAAATCTGAAAAAAAAAAAGTGAGTTGCTCATTAAATGGAAAAAATAACCACAAATGGACCAAAAGCAAGGAAATTTGCTTGAGGAAGCCAGAGGCCAGATCTCATTGGATGGTACTTCCTAAATTGAGTCAACTTGGAAAAGATTTACAATTTACACATTCATCCAGTTTCATAAAATACTGGAAAACAAATTCATATAGAAATTTGTGATTCAGTATTCTTCTGGCCAAAAGGAAAAAGTCTATCATAGATAACTTTCTTTTCCATTTTCTTTATCACAGGTTTAAATGTATTACATTAAGTTATTACTCCATGAGAAAACCAGAAATGATCCCAGAGTTCCCATCTCAACTGAAGGGTTATCTTTATTTTTTAGCTTAAGGTGAGTAGAGCATTACAAGGGATACGGATCATCAGCACTGATGCAAAAATTCCTATTTCTTTTACTTCTGGGAATTGCTGATTAAAAAGTAGCTGAAAGTGCATATCTCTAGAATAGACTCAACTAAATGAAGGTTCTTCACCTATTATCTAAGAGGACTGACAATTGCTTGAAAAAAGAATTATCCTGCCATTCAAAGAAGAATATAATGATTAGGTTTTTCACCTATATTATCTAAAGAGGACTGACAATTACATGAAAAAAGATTATCCTGCTCATCAAACTTAAGGAGAATATAATGATTTTTACTAAGTCAACTCTTGCCAAGCCATCCACCTCTCTTGGGAAATCCCATTAATTATTGGATATGATTGAAAAAGTAGAGAGCAATTTCAAAAATATCTAGTTCATATGAAGCCAAAGAGATTTCATCCTTAAAAAGCCAGTAAAATTAGTGTGACCTTAAAAGAACCAGCCATAAATGGTTAAAGAAAAACCAAACAGACTGACTACACATACATATCACTAACAAAGCCCCAAGGAAAATATTTTCCTTTGGCAACTGCTTTGAATTAAATAAGAAGAAGATTGAAACAAGGTGTATCAAAAGTAATCATCCCAACCGAATGAATAATGAAAAACATAATGGAGTTAAAAACAAATGGTACCATTCCATAGGCACTAGTCAATATATCATGTCTTGGCAAATCCTTTCCTAAAAAGGCGTCTATTATTGTCCCAAGTTGTAGTACATTAAAGCTTATCTTGCAGGAGGTGGAGGTATGTGGGACTTTGCCATTCCCAACAATGTGACAATTCCAACTGCAAGGATTATCCATCCAAATATGTCATACTTTAAATCATTGCTCTTCTTCTTGGAACTCTGAAATAAAACAAACCAATTTAGAAAAAGCTCCCAAGGGAAACAAAAGATGAATTATTTCTAAATTAAGTCATTTAAAGGTAACAGCGTATGTGCATAAGCTCTCTGACATTTCCTCTCATTTTTTACATTTCTAGGATATGACAATGATTTAGAAATCAATAGCAATATGCTTCTTTTTCCGTTAATAGCATCCAATGTCTCCAGTATCAGTTCAAATAATTTCACTTTTCTTTTAGCCATGATTAAGAAGAGTCGCCATTTATCACTGCAGAGATTAGGACTAAAGACTGAGAGAACACGAGTATGGGAGTCATTTAAGCTGGGAACAAAAATATCTAGTTGAGTTCCATCACCAGCCATAAGTTTGAATTGTAGAGAAATTATAGAGAATGCTTTCTACCCAGAGATTTCCAGCCCCAACACCCCCAGAAAATAACGGTTCAAGGAACAATTTCATATAGGAGTGTTATCCACATTTTACCCTTTGGCGAACAAAACCTCCATTGCAATCAAATAAAGTATCTGTGACAGGTAATCAATGCTCAAACCGTATAAGCATTTATTTACTTTGAAGTAATTCTATCCAATGAAGAAAGATCCTAAATGCTTTCCTGAAGAAAGAAATGATGGATACAATAAAATAAACAATTTGAAAAATATACAGATTAAGGAGGGAAAGTAACAACAAGAAGATCACAAAGACGTATTTTCACTTTGGTTACCATAAATGCAAAAAGTAGCCCGTGAAGATGCAAAAAATTAATTTAGGTTCCACTAGGAAAACCACAATATTCTAGAAAGCATACCTGTCCTGTAGAAGAAGCAGAAGATCCTCCACCCAGGGCTTGCTGGCTAATTCCTTTATGAATCTCCGTGTGTAATTCTGGTGCCTAGGAAGACATAATAATTGATGACTCCAGTTCGTGAAGAGGTATAAAAGACTGTTTTTTAAATAACTAATCACTAATTCATAAAGAAATCATATGCAATTCCAACACTCATCCTTATTATTCAACACTTGATTGAATTTTGTAGAGTCTGAGGTTGTGGCAATCGCCAACCATCCTCCTTTTACCCATGTCCAGTCAACTCATATTATACAAGATAAATGTTAAGGTGAAAACTAGTAAGAAAACCTCAAAGCTTTATGCTATAAGCTGCCATGATTTTCAAAATTTTCTTACAAACCCAACCTATTCAATTAAGATGTTGATACATGACACCAGTTCCTAGTAAAACATTGTTGATCCCACAGAGTTCACAACATGCTGAAAATAACCCCTCCAACCAAAAGAACACTAACAACAACAGCAACAACAACAATAATAATAATAATAACAACAATAATGTTAAGAAGTTAACACATCAAGTGATGAGACTTAAAACAAGAGAATCTCACCCCCCCAAAAAAATAAAAAAATCCGCCAAGCCTCTAATTTAACTTGCCAATCAATTATTAGGTGAATTCTACTAGATTAACTGTTCACATACAGGATTGGCATGAAAGTTTCTATCTCAAAACCAGCACTTATATATATTCAAACAGAAAAAAGAATGAGTAGGAAAACCATACCTTAGCACTGATTTCTAAAGACTTCTGATATAGCTCATTAGTTGGTTCCTACAGCAATTGACTCCACCACTATTACACTTATAACAAATTCTATAACATTCAAAAAGCATAAGCATAAATTTTCAGAGCTTGAGAACTTAAGAGATTACCTCCTCTGCTGCTCTTTGAAAAAACTCCGATGCCTTATCAAAATTATCTTTTGCCTCGGAAGGATCGGGAGTCAAAAACCCACAGGAGGTGTGGGCATTTCCCAAGCACCATAACGTGTAATGCTTAGCAGGATTTATCACCAAAGCCTCTTCCCATTTCGAAATAGCATCTATAAACAAATATATTTCATTCCATTAACAAAATTGACGGAGAGAGAATGTCACATACTACCAATGGGACACTTTGAATAATTAAAATGAAAAAAAAAAAAAAAACCATTTATCATCTTCTTCGAATCTGAGACACTTTCAAATTGAGATAATTCAAGCAATGCTTCTCCCCACTTTGTCAAATTCTGCATATTGTTGTGAGCAATAATTCATTAAAATTACTGGGGAAAATAATACAGAGAAAGGATACAATAATAACACTAAAAGAGAAGATTTTGCACATGATTAAGACATAAAAATAACAATGCGCTAATAAAAAAAGAATAAACACTTGAATGAAAATTAAATAAATTGAAATTGCATATAACAAACTGCCTACGGCTTTGTTTGAGGTGTTGCGGCTGCTATGGTACGAAATCACTAGAGCTTAAATATTACCAGTGGAGCGAGTGAACCCCACTAAAAATCAGTGTTTACCAAACACTTTACCGGCTGTGATTACACAGCAGTCTCAAAGGAACACTAAGTAATCGTCTAGGGGATCTCATAAAGAAATTTTAAGTAGCATAAAAGGAAGCAAGAACACGAAGAACTGACAAGGAAATAACCATATGAGCACATTATTAATGTTATACAAACAGTTAAAAGAAGTTCAAAAAAAAAAAAAAAGAGAGAGAAGAAACTAACCTCGGCATCGAGAGGGTCTTCGGCGTAATGGGTTTCAGCTGTTTTCCGATTGCGTTCGAACAACAAGAGCCGATCGAAATCACTCTGGGAGAATTCCATACTTGAGCTTTCGAACAAAGATGGCTGGTTTTGCTGAAAACAGCTAGCGATTATTGTAGCCTCACGGATGTTACTTGCTCAGTTTACCTTGGACGTACCTATGCAATATGACCTTGTAGTCGTCTTATATTGAGGTCACTCACACGTGAGACCCAGTCCCACGAGTAATGCTAATTGTGGGCATGTTTCAGTTGTATTCACTCTTATAAATCAGCATAACTCATTGTCAAGAACAACATCTAATGTTCTAATTCACTGGATGAAAAAGATACCTGACTTGTTACTAAGATAGTTGATGTGTTTTTTATAATTAAGCCCAGTGTTTTTGAGTCTCTTTATTTTGAAATTACTTATCAACATAATCATGTAAGAAGAAGATTGAAACAATTTATGCAAAGGTAATCGTCAAGGGATAATAATACTCCATTATTTGTAAAATTATGAAAATTCAGGAACCCAAATGTTATTATACTTTTTTTTTTAACTGTTGTCTTTCATCTTCGTTTGTCGTATGATCGTATCAATGAACTGCAGAGTTTTACGCGACCATCAATTCTATTTACTCCAATTCTGAAAATGAGTCTGCATTCAAGATATGGACAGTCACTCCTAACCATTCACTCCTAACCATTTACAGGAAATAAATGTTAGAAATACAACGGTCTGCCATAGTGTCCCAGCTGGCTAAACGACGCCAGTTGGCTAAACGATAATATATTTACCTGTATAAAAGTCAATGAAAAAATGTCTAATTACTCACTTTTTCTGGAATAAAAGAATGCAGCAATAGTAATCAATGGAGACATACATCATTAATAATAAAAAAATTCATTGTACTATTTACAACTATACAATATTTGTTTTGTTGTACACATCATTCCAAAAGATATCAAAAGGGAATGGGTTAGCTTGTATATATATTTAGGCCATGTTTCTCTATAAAGAAAGCCGAAATATAACAAAACAATTTCTCCTATATTTTATCTATTATTTCTTCTTGGTATTAGAGCCAACCACTATGGCAACCTCTTCCATGAACTTAGCTCTCTCATCAAATACAAATAACAATACAACCCTAATTCAACAAACACAAACAAGCCTCTCATTTAGTGTACTAGTTAAGCTTGACAGGAATAACTTCCTAGTTTAGAAAACTTAGGTGCTGCCCATGATAAGGGGAAATGATCTTGAAATATTTATTGATGGATCTAAACTAACTCCAGAAAGGTTCATTGAAATCACTATGAGGAAGGAAATGTCATAGTAACCGAAAATCTCAAATATCTTCTATGGAGGAAACAAGACCAACTACTTCTAAGTTAGTTTCTTTCAACAATCAATGAGTGTGCTTTGACAACCTTCACCAGCTGCCTCACGTCCAAAGACTTATGGGATGCAATCAACAAGCTCTATTCCTCACAGTCTCAAGCTCATATTATGCAATTAAAAAATCAGCTTCAAAGCACGAAAAAAGGCCAAATGACCGTGAATGATTATGTTGCAAAAATGAGAATTATTGCAGATGCTCTTGTGATTTCTGGAAAAAGGAAAAGTGAAGAAGATCTCATTAAACACATCCTAAATGGCTTGGGACAATAATACGATGCCATAATGGTCAACATTGCTTCAAGAATGGATTTGATGTCTATTGAAGATGTCTTTACTCAGCTTCTCATCTTTGAAAGTAGATTGGAACATAACAATCAGTCAAATAACATAAACATTAAAGCAAATGTTGCATTAGGAAATAGCAATCACACCTGGAATCAAAGAAGAAATCAAAATGCATTAGGAAGAGGTTCAACTAACGAAAGAAACAGAGGAGGATTAAGAGGTAGAGGCAGAAACAGAGGAAGACAAGCACAAGGAAGAGGTCAGAACAAGCCTACTTGTCAAATCTATAACAAGAATGGACACACAGCCACTGCATATTAGTATCGATTTAATCAAGAGTTTGAACCCAAAGTAACAAATAACCAAGCATCCTCATCCGCCTATGTAACCTCACAAGACTCATCTACTGAGAGTGGCTGGTACTTGAATAGTGAAGCCACAAATTATGTCACAAATGATCTTTCCAAGCTGTTTCTAAAGTCTGAATATAAAAGTAATCAAAACCTTACTGTTGGAAATGGCAAAAAACTTAAAATTCTTCATAGAAGGCATAGCTTTATGCATCTCAAGAATAAGTCATCCCCTCTGAAAATCAAGAACATATTGCATGTACCTCAAATAACAAAAAACCTTTTGAGTATATCCAAATTAACCTCAGATAACCAACTGTGTGTTGAGTTTAACAACCTTGGTTGTGTTGTGAATGACAATATGCAAAATGTAGTACTGCTAGGAGTGGCTAGAGGAGGTCTCAACCTACTCAAGAAAGTGAAGGAGAATGGAAGTAAATCTTTAGTTAGGAAATCAAATAATCACATGTCTTTAGTGTCTACCGAGTCTTTCTTTGCAACAGTCGATGATGGAAAATTTGTGAACATTGAGTCTAGGTCAGAGTCTGTGTCAAATCTTTCAAGTAGTATAGATGATTCAACTAATGTAATGGATGTGTTTCATAAGAGATTTGGTCACTTTAATGATCAAGTCCTCAAAAAAATTATTTCTACTTGTAAAGATCTATCCATTATGAATAAAACTCCTTCTTCAAACTTTTGTGTTGCTTGCCAATTGAGTAAAAATCACAAACTGAGCAAAAACCTTAACCAATCATGTTCAAGTAGACCATTGGAACTATTATTCTCAAATCTCTAGGTTCCAGCACCCATCATCTTTGGAAACAGCTACAAATACTTTATGAGTATTGTAGATAACTTCAGCCGATACATATGGATATTTTCTCTTCAATCTAAGTCACAAACAACACCAACCTTTATTGAATTCAAAAAACAAATAGAAAATTTGTTGAACAAAAGAATCACAGCTTTACAAACTGACAATGGGGGGGAATTTAAACCACTCGAAACCTTTCTCAAGCAACAAGGGATAACACTTAGGCTCACATGCCCCTATACTTCACACCAAAATGGAAGGGTAGAAAGGAAACACAAGCATGTAACAAAAATAGGACGTATTCTCCTTGCACAAGCAAATTTGCCACTCACATTCTGGTATGAAGCATTTGAAGCATTAGTTTTTTTAATAAATAGAATGCCAACACCTGTTTTGAATCACACCTTGCCATATCAAAAATTGTTCAACAAAATTCTTGACTATTCCTTCCTTATAACATTTGGTTGTGTATGCTTTCCTCATTTAAGAGCCTATAATAACCATAAGATGGAATATCACACAGAAAAATGTATTTTTGTTGGATATAGTCTCAAACACCAAGGGTACAAGTGTCTTACCAACTCAGGTAGAGTATACGTCTCTAGACATGTAAGCTTCAATAAAAAGACTTCCTATTTAAGTCTGAACCATCATTCAATAGAATTAAGAAGTCAATAGGAGAATCAGACTCTTTCGACTTCTTATAGTTAAAGATCGAATCACCTCTTCTATTCTTTTTTCCAAGAGAAGAAGAAAATACTTTTCCAGCTACTCCTATAGGCGCACAATTGTCAGACCATTCATCTTCAAGCAGACAAAACTCACAAATAAACTGTCCAAACACAGAAAGACAAAACCAAAATACAAAATCTGTAGAAGTATCTAGTACTGACAGAAATAATGCCACTGATCCCATACTAGAAACAAGACAACATAATTAACAAGAAGGAACAAATTTACATCACATGATAATCAGGTTTAAGGCTGGAATTTTCAATCCTAAGATTTACCACTTGGAAAAGCATAGTAGTGAAGCTGATAAGGTTCCAGAAACAGCATCAGAAGCTTTTGACAACAAAAAAAATGGAAGAATACAATGCAAGAAGAGTTTGAAGCATTGAAAAGAAACCAAACCTTTGATCTAGTTCCTTACCAATTTAAACAAAAGTTGATTAGGAACAAGTAGATCTTCAAGGTGAAGCATAATTCAGATGGGTCAGTGTTGAGGTAAAATGCCAAGTTAGTGGCCAAAAGGTACAACCAAACTGCTGGAGTAGATTTCAATGAAACATTTAGTCCTATGGTTAGATCATCAACCATAAGAGTTGTGCTGAGTTTAGCTATGCATTTCAACTGGGATGTCAAACAAGTGGACATCAATAATGCATTCCTTAATGGGAATCTATCTAAAGATGTTTTCATGCCACAACCAGAGGGATTTGAGGACAGCAAAAGGCCAAACCATGTATGTGAACTCAAGAAGGCACTCTATGGACTTAAACAAGCTCCAAGGGCCTGGTATGAAAGCTAAGGTATATATTGATGAGTTGGGGCTTTGTTAATTTGAAATCAGACACATCTTTGTTTGTGTTTTCTAAGAAGTAACACATGGTGATACTTTTGGTGTATGTAGATGACATTTTGATAACTAGAAGTGAGGAAGTGATGGTGAGCAACTTCATTGAGAAGTTAAATAAAATATTCTCATTAAAGGTTTTAAGATCCTTAAGATATTTTCTCGGAATAGAAATTAAGAGAAATGAGCATACCATGCATCTGAGCCAGGAAAAATACATCCAAGATCTTCTTAAAAAAACAAGGATGACAGACTACAAATCAAGTTCAACTCCAATGAGCACCAGTGACAAGTTAACTAAGGAAGGCGAGAAAGATTTCACAGATAAAACCCTGTACAGAAGTGTGATAGGGGCAATGCAATATGTAACACTTACTAAACCCGAAATATCTTATACTGTTAACAAGCTAAGTTAGTTCATACAAGAACTAAAACAAACTCACTGGCTATGATGCAAAAAGGTATTAAGGTATCTCAAAGGCAAACTAAATTTGGACTTATACTATACTCAAGGTGAAAAAATTGACTTGACTGGATTTATTGATGCAAGTTGGGCATCTGATCTTAATGATAGAAGATCAGTCAATGGATTTGGAATATATTTGGCAGACAATTTAGTAGCTTGGAGTTCCAGAAAACAAAGGGTTATAGCAAAGTCTATCACCGAGTCTGAATACAGGTCACTAGCCTCAATTGCTGTTGAAATGATTTGAATTTGCTCCTTGCTATTTGAGTTAAATATCAAAGTGTATCACACACCAATAATTTGGTGTGACAACATCAGTGCAACCTCTTTAGTTACAAATCCTGTACTTCATAGAAAATCTGAGCACATAGAGATAGATGTGCACTTTGTAAGGGAGAGGATTGCCAATAAGGAATTGGAAGTAAGGTATGTTCCCCCACAAGATCAGACTATTGATATACTAACCAAACTTTTGGCAATTGAAAGATTCAGGAATCTTTGGTACAAACTCAATGCCTTACCAAACAACTGAGTTTGAGGGGGAGTGTTGGAAATACAAGTGTCTACCATAGTGTACCAGCTGGCTAAATGACAGTATATTTACTTATATAAAGGTCAGTGAAAAGACATCTAATTACATAGTCACTTTTTCTGAAATAAAGGAATGCAGCAACAATAATTAATGAGAACACACATCACTAATAACAAAAAAGATTTATTGTACTATTTACAATTGTACAATATTTGTTTTATTGTACACATCATTCCAAAAGATATCAAAAGGGAACTATGGCTAGCTTGTATATATATGTAGGCCATGTTTCTATGTCAAGAAAGCCGAAATATAACAAAACAATTTCTCCTATTATTTATCTATTGTTTCTTCTCACTTCAAACAAACTTCCAGAGAACCAATGCATCTTCGGAAGGAAACTTTTGAGTGGGAAGTTTGCCAACTTGTATTTCTAACCATATCAAGTAGCAGTTGATGTTAGAAATGATCTGATTCGCTGCAAAAGCTCGGCCTTCACAGAATCTGGAATAGATGCTGCATAATATTGCAATGCACACAGTGAATTTGCAGAAATCATCGGAGCAAGAATACTTAATGCTATGACGTGAAAGATTCAGTAGCACAAAATGGATATTTCAATGACAGATATATATATATATATATATGTAACTTGTGAAGACATCAATCTGCTACATGTAACCAAACAAGTGGGTCTCATTTTGGATCTACCCATTCAAGTCGTGTCAGATCGCTAAAGAAAGCAACCAGGCTAGGATAATTGAGGTTTCAAAATATCATGCAACGTGACCATCCAAACATGCAGATGTGTGTAATCTATATTGGAACATCTAATTTAGATTTGTATAGATGAACCACAACAATAAACACTGACTGGTAAATCAAATTGGTGTACAAATTCGTTGTCATCTTCAGAATAATATGAAGTTTTTAAAAATTGAAATATAACAATAGATTAATTTAAATTTGAAATGTTAAGGTAACAGTGTTTTCAGATGCACGATATTTCACAAGTTACTCTGTGCGTTTCTCTTCCTGCTTGCAGGAGCTAAATGGAAACCCCGTCTTACAAAGACCAATTTCCTTAAGAGAGTAGGAATTATGAGGCCAAGTATAATACACCATAAGGTCCCAAACTAATAGGCTACCATTTCATCAGTACGTTAAATAAACTTTGATTTCTTGAAACTCATATCCTTCTCTCTCTCTGTCCCTCCCTTCCCACTTTTGATATTGTTCAAAGTTTTCTATTGTTTTCATTAACAATATTTCATTTCCCAAACCTCAAAAGTTATATGAGATTGCCCTAATCTAACATCACATCCTGTGGATCTAAAATTACAACAATAACTGAGGCGAAAGAATCCCACTTCTGTCCTTTGGGTAATGACAGTGCCAAGTCATCCACCATAACATTATTCCTTCCTTTCTTCCTTGTATATGCCCTTGAACAAATTGTAGCAAAATTTTTAGATATAAGGAAATCATCATATTAGCAAATTGTAAAGTTGGATTTGCAGCGACTTTAAGAGGCAAATAAAAATCCACTGCCAGCTAACCCAACTATATATTATATACATGTAAAGAGAGGTTTCAAATCGAAAATCAAGAAGGATTAAGAGTCTGTAATTAGATGAATTCCAAAAAACAAAAAGCAAGTGTTCTAGAACAGCATGTTAGTGTTCTAGCAAATGATAGCATCCTAAAATACAAATTCCAGTGATATTACCAAATGATATCAATAACTTATAAAACATAACTATTACAGTCTCAATTCCTATACATTATATAAGCACAGCTAATGTTAAATTTTAAAAAATAATTATTTTTTTAAATTTCTATAATACATTTAAAAGGATCAACGTATTAGGTTTCGAAACTTGCCGATAGATTTCTAATCATGGGTGTAGAGTCTCAAATTTTTGTGTCAAGCTTCTATTTGGTTTTGAATTTGGTGTTTGGTGTTCGGTTGCTTATCCTATGATCCTAATATCTGTGTACAAACCACGACAAAGTATTTATGAGTTTTAGTCGGGACTCAACATTAAATACCCACTACTAGAATCTCAAAACCTAACACTTAAGGTTAGGGACCTAATATACCAATACCCACGACATGAATACTCATAAATTTTACAAAATTAAAGAAAATTTTCAGAGAAACCAATAACTTAATCTATTGGATTCACGACAAGAGCCTAAACCAACCGTTTTCTAATAAAATAGATTTATTGATAATCAATATTAATGTTTAGTGTATGCTTGGATATTATTTTTTTTTAATTTTACAATTTAATTAATAAATACCGTAGCATTTGATATAAAAACTAATATTAATTACATCAAACTTTACGAAAAAAGTTATTAAAATTCATTGATATTATTTTTAAATTCAATTATTTTTCAAGTTTTTAAATTACAATACATTTAAATTTATTCTCAACTTCATATCAAATCATGTTGGAGTTTAGATATAACAGATTTAGGGCCACACTTGCAATCAATCGAGGCCCCGACAAAGTACCGGCCCGAATTATCCACGCTACTTTAGCTGATGATGTTACAAGCTAACATTTGGACTGAATTATGATTTGTTATTTATTAATACAATTAACTGATTTAATGTTTAAATATTTACTACATGAGTTATAAGAGGAGAGAGTCGTGTACATGACATGACATGAACAGTTCACTTCGCCACGCAAGACAGACATTTCTGGCGCGGGAGGCACCTCATTTGGAGGGAAATTTTTTACAGGACTAAACTACCCTAATAACAATTTAAGATAAAAACTAATTTAGTTTGACGCGTACTACTCTTCTCAGGGCTGTATTTGTCCATCCAGAGACTTTAAAAAGCCCAAAAATCCCCCAATTTTCCCGCCAAAATAAAAAACCCTAACCTCGGCTTCCTCTGTCGCCGATTCTACTCACATTTGCAAAACAAATCTTACCATTTATCCATGGCAGAAGCAGAAGAACAAAACTTGGAGGCGACCCGGCCCGAATTACCCACAGTTCGGGTCAAGAAAATAATGAAACTCGACAAAGACATCAACAAGGTACCGTCAGAGGCTCTGTTCGTTGTCACGCACTCCACTGAGCTGTTCCTCCAATTCATAGCTGAAAAATCTGCTGAAGTCGCTGTGGAGAAGAAGAAAAAGACTATAAAACTCGATCACCTGCGAGTCACTGTTAAAAGGCACCGGCCAATAAGTGATTTCCTTCTCGACTCTCTGCCGGTGCCAACTGAGTCACTTGATCTCCCCGCAACTGAGAAAAGGCGTTCTAGTCCCATCTTGGAAAAACCGTTGCCGGTTGGCACTCGTCGCATCGATGATTTCTTCCATAAACCGGCAAGTGAAGCTACGGTTCAGATCGATGATTAAGTTTTGATTGATTAATTGTACTGTAACTCGGAATATGTTCTTCATTTTGTTGCCCTCACGCAATCAACCATGGAAGATGAACGTGTAGTTTTCGGTTTCCCCAGTTGATCGATACTGATGGAAAAGTGAAATGTATTTAAATATAAGTTGATTAGATGAATCTTCTTGCTTCATGCCTTAATTCGCTTTTGCATTAATTTACCAGTAGTTTTACCGTCTACTCTTTTTCTTTAATAGTTTATGTTCATGCTGATGATCTCTATATTGAATTTGTTGATTTTTATTTGATATTGTAGAAGGCATAAATCAAAGAAAGTGCGGCAAAGGCTTTAAGAACAACCTTGGGGATTTTGCAAGTGGTGATAATATCCATAATAACACGGTAAATAGTTATGAGATGGATATTATTACAGTCACTGTGTCGTGGATTTAGGGTTTGGTTTTGTTAATTACAAAATTATTCATGTTAGGATTTCTTTTTGAAAAAGCATAGAAACCTTAAGATATGCTTGATAATATCATTGAATTTTGAGATTGGGACATTGCATAATAGGTAGACGTGTAAGTTGTTGTTCAGGTACGAAGAAGGAAGTAACTATTCTGCTCTGCTGGATTGGAATCCGATGCAAGTTGTTGTCCTCAAATAATAAGGAGTGCTCTTGATTCACGGATGTTATAGTTTTCTTTTCTATGAATAATTCTTGTAATATGTCCAGATGACGTGCTCCTTCACTGCCATCCGATAATTAAAGAACTGATATAGTTCAACTAGCTTCTTAACTTGTCACTGTTATGAAGTTGGACACAAATATCTATTCAATTTTTTGGTCATTAACTCAATCCATCAAATATTGAAATTGAAGCTTGTAGATTACAAGCATGCTTTTTAATTCCCTCAAGCACCTACCTATGCAGTTCATCTGACTGCACCGTGTTACATCTACAGTGATAAAACAAGAAATCAAGGACTTAAGAACCTTTATTTTTTGTCGTAATCATGATTGTCTTGAGGTTGTAGACCGGCAACTGATAGTAAGATAAATTCAAAATTTAAATAGACTCCTTGACTGTCACAACAAACTGAACTTATTCTCCTGTTTGATATGTTAATTTTCCTAGTTACTTTTGCTTTATGAATTCATCAGATGTGAAGGTCCCCAAATAGGACCCAAAATTCAAGGAGAAAAGGGGCCTGAAAATGTTGGCACCACAGAAGCAGTTTCATCTCTAAAATGAGAAGTGAGGCCAGGTCGAGCAAACATCTTTTGTCCCTGCACTTTCCTTCCTTCCTTAACAAAGGATATGCCTTGATTTGCTGAATTGATGCTGTGTGATCCCAATTGTTGGATACCCAGAGAAAGCCTTCTATTTAAAGGGGTTGCATTGCCAAAGCCTCCATTCAAGCTACTGTTTGAAATACGCCGATTGCTGGTGCTTGGTCTGGACCCAAAGACATTTTCTTGCTCAACTACTACTTGGCTTTGCACCTTCTTCATTTCCTGTGGGAAAAGGCCATCTAATCAGAGATAAGGTATGCATATAATGGTCATTGTGGAATGAGAAGATATTGACTAAAAGAATTAATAATTTTCAGAAAACTTGATGAGAGAATATTCGAAACTATTTGCCATTGTATGTCAAACAAAACTAACCTTTTGTCTTTGCTTGTCCTCCTCCTTTTCTTGCCTTACCATATTATACTCTAGCAACATTGCTAGCAGGGGTACCTAGACAACCATAGATGTTGATTGTCATGTATGAATTGGTTAGCTAAGCAATGCTTGACACAATATAGGGAAACACACAAGATCATTGTATGGTAGAAATTTAATCTTGTAGGGATTTCAGACTGTCAGACATTGATATGAACTGAAATTTAGATTTTGATGTGTTCTCCACGAGAAGTATTAGTCTCTCAAAATTCATTTCATGAGAATGACTAATTCCATTCATGCAAAAAGAGTTTGCAGTTTTATATTGTTGTGCAATAATGGCCTTTGTCAGAAGTAATAGTTTTTGATGCATCAAAATAGCAGCTTTTTTGCCACTAAAACGTAATTCTGCAGTTACAGAAAAATTGGTTTTACAATAAATGCACTTTACTGTTAAATCTGCTATTGATTTTGGTGACGAGGTTACAAAAAAAAAAAAAAAGTAATCTTGGTGTTGCCTGCGTCATTGCCTTATGTGTGGAGGCATGGCTTAAGATGTGGACAATTTTTAACAATTAAGGATACTTTGCAGAAATTATCGGGTCAATAATTGGTGTACTGTTTCATGGAGCATTTAAGATGATGGTGTTTTTGCATGATTTTATGGGCATTATAGAGATGGAGACTGGGTCTAAGGTTCCATTTACAACAATTCCACCAAAACAGAGAATAATTTCAGAGAATTGAGAAAATTAAAATGGACTAGTATTCGGTAAAAGGGATCGGCAGTTTAGATAATGCAGTTAATTGCCATTAATTTGTAATGATCCTGAATTTATATCCTTCTACTATTCTGAACAACAGTTTTTGTGGCTTATCAAAACTATAATTATATTTTTCCCTTTTCACTTTTAGTGGATACTTCATACAGATCAGAGTCATATCAATATCTACTTGCAGGCAATACGCTAACTTACCTCATCATACAAGAAAACTTTCTTTCTTTCTTCTTCCCAACTCTTGGTCATTGCTATAAGTGAATCCACCAAAGCTGCATTGAAACAGTTAGTGGAAATATGAATATATACAATATGAATATATACCTATACATACACATCATTGGGTTGGTCATAATGCTACGTAATAAAAATTTTCTAAATTTTTTTGAGGTAGAATGTAGAAGACTTCTTGTGATCTTGTTAATATTCTATAATTGTTCACTGTCTTCTTGATTAATTTTCCTATGATTTGGTTACTCTGAGTAATTCTAAATATCTTCAGTCTTGTGCCTTTTAATATTCTCTTGTTTTTATTTTTATTTTTTTATAATTAGTTAATGCAAGTAGGCCCTTGAGAAGTTCCTTCATCCAATTGGAAATATTTCTAAAACCATGTTACCTTGAATTTTCTTGACTGTTATTCGGGCCCTTTCAGCACGTCTCAGGTTTCGGTGAGCACCTCTGCTGACTGAATATCTGTTCTCATCCTATAGATATGCATAAAGTAGGAAACATGCATAGGTGGATTAAAGTTGGAGCCAATTAATCACGTTGATGAATGGTTGTGGGATCATATACCCTGCTATATTCTTCCAACCAGCGTTCCTCATCACAAGCCAGCATCCACCTTTCCACCTTCTCCATTATTGCCTTCCTGCTAGAGGATTCTTCTTTAGCTCTTGATATCTGTTCATCCATGCTCATGAGGAGATCAGCATGATCAATCTCCCCTTTTGTATTTTAAAGTCAGTTTGCATGCCACATTATTTCCAAACAAGAGAAACACTAAAAAGAAGAGGAAAAATTTCTTTCCCACCTGAGTTTATAAGGTTCATTATTTTTTCCATCTCTGATTGCGAGGGAATCTCCATGTGTGAATTGTTGCATATATGCTCTAGTTCATTCCGTTTCTTCAGGAAAAGCTCTTTCATCTTGCTTGCTTTTAACTGATCCAGTCTCTTGACTTCAGCTTCAGCCTTGAGACAATATGAATAATTATTATGTGTAGTTGCTGGAACTCGAAAACAAATTAACAGTTGTCTAGTTTTTTCTGATAGTTTCAAGTACTGTACACGTACTAACCTGCTCGATTATATTCTGGGTTAGACTTCCAGGCTTTGATACTTCTATTGACGATGCTGATAACAAACTGGTGACATGGGAAAACTTTCGGCGATCATTATAGGGAGTGTCCATAAGATTCCACAAGTTTGTCAGTGCTTTGCCAAGGTGGTGAAGCTGCAAAGTTGACACAATTAGAATGAAGGATCCTGGTACTTTATCTAACTAGTGAACTGAATTTCTAAAATAAAAATGAAAGCTAGACGCTGCAGCAGAAAAAAAGGTTAATCACTCAGAACCATTTAACTTATATGTGATTTTTGCCACGGTTTAGGTTTATTTCATCTTTCTTGTTTCAGGTTCCTTGTCATTTTGTACTTTTAGAACTACATATTGCCAAGAGAGAATAGCAATCATGTATGTTTTCCACAGATCCAGATACAAGACATCCAGTAAGATCTGATCAAAAGAAGGAAGGATGGCATGATGAAATATTTTTCACCTTCTCAAGACGCTTTTGCTTTTCTTCCTCGAGAGATTCCAGAGTGCTGTTGAGTTTTGCCAAAATGTTGTCACTTATGTTTTTGGATATTCCATACAATTCATTCAAGCTGGGGTGGACCTTTGTTATGATCATGGAAGACTCCATTCCTAGCGTTGCTGACAAATTTCGCACTGCATCTATATATTTTTCTACCTTTTGGAGTCTGTCATTCTTCGAAGTCCATAAAAGAGGAAGAAAATTATGAAACTCATTTATCTATTGGATATTCTAAACAATATCCTCAAAGCAAAAATCACAAAGACTTGTTATAGTACCTTTTCATTATGGAGTCTTTGTAGCTCAATCTGATATTCCTCAAGTTTCTTAAGCGAAAGATCATCCTCATTCACTATGACCTTCGTTGAAGAGTTGTCATATTCTGATAGACCTGCTATTTCTGCAGAAATTTTCTGAATTTGTGCCTGCACAGCCCGGAACTGGTTCACTCTTTCTTCTTTCCTCAATCGCATCTCCCTTAGAGCTGGAGTGATTGAATCTAGCTGCTCCTTTAGTGTTCCTGTCATTTTTTCTGGCTGCATACAATAATGAGTCAACACACACAAGGAATTTTTTATTTAAGGTGAGCAGATTCTCAGTGTAGGACTCTACCTCCATCGTTCTGTTCACAGTTTAATATACTTACCTAGAACAAGTCCCTGGCTGTATTGAGAGCCATACATTAGGCCCAATCTTGAGACAGGTAAGGAAAATTTCTGGTCACTTGACCATTGTGACGAAATTTAATGGAAATGTTAATTTCTTCGGAGCCCATAATTTTTTTTTTTAATTCTGTTTAAAACTAATCCGAGCCCATAATTTTTTTTTAAAATTCTGTTTAAAACTAACATGTATTGTTCTTTCCATGTAGACACATTGTTAAGTAATTCGATTGTTCTGAATCATTATCTTGAGTGCTTTTCGCATTATACTGTTATGCTATTTTTTTATATGCACAATTTAAAGTATTTTTTCTAATACTAGCTTTCCTATTGGACAGAGATTGATGGATAAGGTACCCGTCCAGGGAGAGATCGTTCACCAAGAGACAAAAGAAGATGGGTGAATTCAGCTTCAGATTCTGCCAACTCTTGATGCAAGCGAGCTCTCGACATGTTTGCACGGTCAACTTTTCTCCTGTAAACCTCTAAACACTCTTGTTCTAAATCTAGTAGAACCTTCTCTCTTTCAAACTGATCCTCTCCAACTTCATCCCAAATCATCTGTTACGATATAAGAATGAGTAAACAGACTGTGAACAATTAAAGCAATTGTGTACATTTAAACGAAGAACAAAGAAAAATGAAAAGAGAACTCTTGCCTGCAATTCTTGCAGTAAATATCCACATGAAGTTTCCAGTAACGCAGAGCTTCGCATTGTGATTGGTGATTGGAAGGAACCCATCTGGTGGCTCTTTCAGTATCAGTAGAACTCAGAGATACGAGGAGGAGCTTTAGCTGGGATACTTGGAGAACTAGAAGTTGGAAGCTTTGTGTTTGAATACATTGATACGCAAACCAAGTACTTTGAGAGGGGGAAAGTAAAAGAGAAAGTTAAGTGCTATAAGCTCTGGTTCTGGTAGTGAGTGCTTTGGGTGTTAGTTTTGCTTAAAAGACAAGGCTGGCAGAGGTTGGTAATACTGAAGCTTTGGCTTCAAGGATTATCCAGGTTCTAGCTTTCCCTTTCTTATACTTATAGATTTAAGAAAATGGAATAGAAACATGCTTCCTTTTTCTTTTCATATGTAAAGTTAGAGTTTCTCTTTCAGGGAAAATACAACTTATTTTTCACAACACTTGTGCCTTAGATGAGTATTTAACAGGTAATCTCTTGAATAAGCCTTCAACAAGGACTTCATTCCTAAGCAACCTGTACATGGCAATTGGAAATTTTTTTTGCATCCTTTTATCAAAAGCTATTGAATCTGAACAAGTCTTGTCTTTCCATTATTGATCCTGCTGCAAAATAATAAATATCAATAACACACTTTGGTGATGGGGCCAATAATACACAAAAATCTGGGCCATCCGATATCATCACTTGGTTTTGATGTGCAGTGATTATCATTGATTTTTTCTTTTTAATTAATTACCGTGATCTTTTATATATATAATATGATATGATTCGTGGGTAAAGTTACAATACAATTTAAGGTTACAATCTACTAAATATTTTATTATATTTTAAATTTTTTATTAATTTTTTTAAAAAAAATATGGATTATGTTTCTAATTGTTTTTATATAAATTAATAAATTAAATAATTTTTTTTTGAAATATATAACTAGCAATTTAATGAATTAAAATGTTACATTCGTTATAGTATACATTGACCTTGTGAATAACTTTGCTATGATTGGTAGAATATCATTGTATGTATTAATGATGGATGAGATTAGAGTTGATTAGGCTTGAGATCCAATTTCATTGGGGATAATAATTATTATGTGATTGAGGCAAAGCTAATAAATGGTTTTCAACAAAACATTCTACTTGATTAACAATTGGATAAGAATTAAAAGTAGTCTCTTTCCTTGTCATAAAAATTAAGACTGAATTTATGTTAAAATATAGGGAGAATCATCAACCAATTATAAAGGAAGAACTAAAATTAAAATAATATTTACTTTTAACGTAAAATTTAAAATATAAAATAATTAATTAAAAAAATTAAATATATAAAAATATAAAAAATTAAAATAATTATCATAAAATTTAAAATTCATAACAAAAAAAAATAAAATATAAATATAAAATATAAAACAGTTAATATAAGAATTAAAAAAATTTTAATTACAAAATACATAAAACGTATTATAAGTAATCTCGTGTTATTTTTTACTTACTTGTACTTTGCCTAGAAAATGAATGCAAAGAGGAACATGAGATCTAGAGTTCATGCAGTAGTTAAGGAGAGTTAATACTTACAGTAACCAATACGGGGGTCATTAAACGAAAATGTGTGATTTGTACTCTTTCATCTAACAATTAATTTTGTGATCATATTAATTTCAATTCATCATAATAGCTAAAATAAAAATATTTCTTCTATGAATTTGGATAAAAGTTATTGTGAAACAATTAGAGTAACACATACAAATTAAATTCGGTTTTTAACGGTAGTGACCCAAGTTTTGGAGCTAATTTTGTTTTTAGAGACAATAAAAAAAAATTACATTTAAGACTAAAAATACACTATTTAAATAATTTTACCATTAATTTTTTTTTTCCTTACATTTGATTTCCTAAGTAAAATTGGTAAAGAAAAGATGAAATTTCATAAAGGAAAAATGAATTTTATAATTAACTCTTTTAATGAAATTCATATTTTTTCAATAAAATTTATTTTCTCTCAATGAATTTCATCTTCCCTCAACAAAATTTATCTTTTCAATATTAATTGTGTACATGAACTCTTCTCCACCAAATTCTTAAATTGGATTTTTAAGTATTCTTTTATATTTGGATCCCTTGATAAATACTTAATTAATTGTGTAAATTTTTTACAAAATTAATAATTATAAAATTTTCTTTCCTTAACTATTAAAAAAATTATTTATACTAGTGTGACATTAATTTATAATTAATTGTACAAACTCTTTGCAAAATCAATAATTATAAATTTGTCTTTCCTTACCCATTAAAAAAACTATTTATATTAGTGCAACATTAATTTATAATTAATATAACGTTATGAAAGATAATTTTTCATAACATTTTGGTCTTTGCATAATCAATATTATCCATTAAATATGTAATTTATATTAAATTACATAAAAGTATAAAATGATTAATTCTTTAGTAACTTAAAAAATTCATATATATATATATATATATATATTTCGGCCTTGTGTTATCCCTAAAGGTACTAACCTTCATCTGAATAATATTTAACTCTCTCTCATGATTTCTTAATGCATAAGAATATTGGTGTGACCGTAAAAGTTTACTGTGGGTTAGCCGTGAGTCATATCTGAACTTTTTAAATTTGAATTATTCAACAAACTTAACGGCTATAGGTAATATCTAGTAATGTGATACAGCTCATAAACTACAATGAAAAATGTATTCATCAAATCTTACTATGATTTTAGATACTGTGTGGATAAAATTTTTTCATTATCCAATCCTAATCGAGAAAAAAATTTATGAATATCAAAGCTCTAATCTCAATTTTTTTACGAAATATTGATCAATATGTCTTAAATACTTCAACACAAATTCTTCCTGTAAATTTTTTAAAATTTGTTCTGACCAGAGACTTTTAATTTTAAACATTTATCGATACTCGTCTAGAAACTCAACCCAGTGAAATCAGCGAAAATTACCACTTTAATTATCGAGCCAACGGATCCCATCTTGACTATCATCTGAAAGCTTATATGAACAACTCATAACTAAACTGACTTTTATACAAGACATTGTTAGTCTCGTATGTATACACCATATAAACTATATGCATTCATATGAGCTTAGGTTAAAATATCACTTTGCACACTAATACAATTTAATGATAAATCATTAACTACATATATATCACGTGATTTATCCTTCTTTGGTCATGTTCAAAAAAAAATTCTTTAACTATTTAGCTATACTAATGTCCTTACGACATAACTCTAATTGTCATCCGTACTAATATAATTTCATAATATTTATCGGAGATATTAGTATATCTATTATGTGATATAACTGCTCAATCAATTACATCTGTAGGAAACGACTTTGATAATTTTATTTAACTATTAAATAAATTATTTGGACAATTCACATACATATTTTATTATATAGCATGATTTAATAAAGAAAACAACTTACATATGTAAATAAAAAACTCTTCTTTCATTGATAATATAAAACAATACGAGATTCATAATTCTATCGACAACACAAATGAGTTATAAGACATACACTAACAAAAACTTGAGACATAAAAAATGGGCCTCAACTTTAGATCGTTGCCGTTAAAGACCCAATTAAATTAACGCAAGTATTAATTAATTCAAATAGTAAAAAAAAATTAAATTATTATTGCAATTTTAGTACCACTTAGGTTGTATCGTCTAATTAGAGTTTCATTTAACTCGAACTAAATCCACATTGACTAGTTACATGGAGCTGCAAGCTTTAATATACAAATTGCCTTCATTTAAGTTAATTTTTATTTATTAAATATGTTTAGAACTTATAGGTTATTTCTTATTTTACAGTAGATTAATAAAGGCAATAATAACACAATTTATTGATGAACTATTTAATACATGTATATTTCTTCTGTGCTGTCGAATACATTGGGTTACACAAAGCATCATATCTGCATGTGTTCCATCTTTTGTCTTTAAAACTTCTCTCTCACATTCAACAATTCAGTAGTACTTCTTCTCATCTCTTTCTGAATTTGGGTTTATCTTTTAGTGCGCTAATTAGACTTAGGCTTCTATATATGTACATTATTAGCATATTCTCTTTACAATATTGTCAGTTTCGTGATAATCATAGAGTCTCTTTTCACAATATTCAGGACAGAAGAAAGATAGCTCTTCAACAGGATGTGTGGTGTGAAGTGATGTGTCTGTCTGTTTGTTTAATGCTAAAGAAGTATACTTCTGCTTTGAAAAGCTAACTATTATAAGCAGCAAAAAGAACAGAACATGTTCCAACTACTAAATATTTGTTACATGATATATTTATTAAGATTATTGCCAGATACTAAACAACTTTAAAGTTAAAGACATTGATATTCACTATCGATGCATGGAGAAGTGGTTTATATGGTGTATTGTTTACAAATATTTAATCAGTGATCCTGCAGCCTTCAAAAACACCCATTCGCCATTGATGTTTGCTGAACTTAATTTTATGATCAGTGATGTGTTTGAGCTTTGAATTCATAAGGTTTCTAATTAAAATGATAAGGCAAATATTGAGGTATTGCCGGAAAAGGAAAAATCACCGTCCTGATGTTACAGACAGTATGGTCTTGTATCCATAGTGGTCAATATTTTCTCCCGACAAGAAACACACAAGAATATCGGGCAAGAGATTCTCCAAGGAACTTATATGCTGCTATGTCATATTAATTACTAAAAATCAAAAGAAGAAGAAGAAGAAGGTTGCTGCAAATTGCAATACAGTTGGAATAATTTGCCAGGCAAGTAAAATCTTTCTAATCCAATATTTTACTTCAGATTTCCGTATTCAAAGCTGACATTCAAACTCTTGCAGGGATTTGGTTATGGATTTATTTAGTGAGAGACGAAGTAAGGATTTTACAAGTTTAAAGTTTTAAAATTTATATTCAGAAATTGAACCATAAATTTTAGTTGGTTATTGCTAACTGAGAAGACTGTAAGAAGGCATGTCTTCGATCCGTAGAACATCATCCATAAGAAGTTCTCTCTCCAGCTGAGCTCGAGTCGATTTCAAAACATCCTGTTCCGGAAATAAAGAATTTCATCAGTACTTCTACAATCAGCACTTGGCAGAAAAGTTTTAAGCCCCAGCTAGAAGGCGTAGATGCTAATAAGGTGTAAGAAGTATAAGCTATACAATTAACTTGAAGCATGTGATATGTAAAGAAGAAAAGAGGACAAGAGAAGATTTCTCACATTGAACTCCATGTATGTGGCATTTCTCTCCAGCCATTGCTTGTCCATAACCACGAAAGCCACACAATAAAGCAAGTCGAACGCCCACTCATTATCTGAAACAACATGTTATAAGAATAACTAATCTGTTGCAAACAGGTTCTCAGATTGTCTTTCTAGTGTAAAGAAGTAGAAGGATCTCACCTGACAACATCTGTAAGAAAACTGATCTGACAAATGTCCTGGGTTTTGCTACAAAAGAAAAGCTGACCAGCATTAGCAAGGTTCTCGATTTAACAAACTTTTAGCGTAAACAGAGATCAGAGTTGGTGCTTCTTGATTTCCTAGGATCAGAGTTGGTGCCTCTTGATTTCCTAGGATCAGAGTTGGAAAAAATGTAGTTGATGTGTATGCTTGTTTTCCACTTACAAGTCTCAAGGTCAAGCATTTGCATGATCATGAAAGTTATATTTACACCAGCAACAGCAAACGGATACTCCCAAGCAGCTCGCTTTCCTCCTTGCTTTTTTAGTAAGTGCTGGAATGATATCTGCAACAATAAACTCAAATGTATAAATCAAATGTTGAATTCTGTGGTTACCGGATAACAATCAACTAAGCCAAATAAGAAACATAAACCAAACCTTTCTACTAAAAAAAGCAACTTTGGCAGAATCAAACAAGATTGAGCTGGAATGAAATTCTAAAATTCATGTTCTAAACTGAACACTCAATATCTTACCGAAAATGTCTTGGCAAAGAACAACAGGTTCTCTAAAGAAATGAATCCAGCTCCCCTGTTCATCAGCAAATTGTCTAGAGTGGGTAAATATAAGAAAAAAATATGCCAGGAAATCATAGAGCCAAAAATAACCAGCATGAATTAAAAACCTGAAATCAGTAGATGGATCTTTTCCCTGCCATCCCATTTCTTTCCATTGATCAGATATTAAGCCATGGAGCTCCTGATCAGGGTACGTGGCAGACCACAGCGCTTTCAAAGCTTCCTGTTGCCATAAAAATTACTTGATAAATTGCTTAAAATGAAAAGATAATTACTTTGAACTTGCATTTCTCCAGCAAGTGTAGAAACTGGGACATCTGAGGAGAATGTTCCATGTAGATGCCCCACTAGAAGTTATTAACATAGCATGACAAAAACATTCACATATCAAATAAATTTTAATACAAAAACAAACCTGGTGATCCAGCCTGGAAGCATCAAAATAAACCTTCATTCGGTGCTTCAATCTTCTCAGCCTTTCTTCCTGGAAATTTTCAGACAAATCTATCACATATTGGAAGGTCACTAATTAATTAATGTCAGATAAAAAAAATCACAAACAGAACAGCAAGCAGCAGCAACTATAATAATAGTAATAGCTATGCATGTCTTTAATTTATACATTTATTGAAAATGAATTGGATGAGAGAATTGCCTGTTTCGGAGTCAAGTTAAAGCAAATCCGCTCATAAGTTCCCTTTCTCTTGAAGCAAACACAAGTCAGGCCCTTGCCAATCCAAGTAGGCGTCCCACAAGTTGCATCATCTATATACAGTAGTCATTAATGAAGTAGTTCTTTTCATAATTAACAATAAAAACTTTAGAATCTGCTTACAAAGATAGTCTCTAATAACAAAAAACTCAGAAAAGAAACGCAGCCTCAAACAAGCAGACGAAGAGATACTAATCTATTAGCAACCTGGACGAATAACTACACCAAAGCATTTCATGACATTGCCAGAATGAGCAAAACCACGGTTATCAGTTAAGCTTCCTCAGAACACGTTCAGGTGCTCTCAGACCACAGAAAATCAACTCTTCCCCCCTCTGATTTGGCTAAGCCCACCAAAAAATATGCTCCAACAGATGTAACATTGAAAGTATGAACCAATCAGGCCAATTAATTACGAAGCGGTGGGACCATCTACAAAGACTAGAATATTCATCAAAGCCAATACGGACAGGTTCTGGTCCATACGATCATCCGCATAATCATAATTATAGCTTCATGATCAGACTCGGAGGAGATCGGGAGACATGGTCTGGTCAGCTGGTGTTTTGCGTGCAGTGATTTTACTAATAAAAGCACTGAACAGTATATACACTGTCTGTCTTCTTGCGCCCGACAAACATAAAAGTACGAGGAGTCTAGAGTTTTTCGAACACGCGCTTGGCTGGGAAACTGGGGACCACATTCCTACCACATGGTATCCCTGTGAGCACTTGACAATGTGATTGAAACCCAAGACAGCACGCGCTCTAATGGCGAGTAACGGTTGATTGATGGGTCCATTGCGAACCGAAAACAGATGCAACATTTAGACGAGTTAGCTAACCATCACCGTCGTCAAAACAAAATCTTGCATCATTTACATGATCATGTACAAAGCAAAAGGGCAAAAAGTGTCCATTGAACTTGAAGAACATCTAAAATTACTGAATAAACAATTAGCGTGAATCAAAGTTATCAATATCACATGGCATTTCTGTGTTCCCCTGTAATATAATCGTGTTACCTTCAAAAATGGACAAGATCCATGTCTTTCAGTGACCAACATTGACGGCATAAATAAAATATTAAATTATAAGTTCGTCGGATAAATATATTAAATATTAAATTTTAGTTAAAAATAAATATAATTTAGTAAAAATTAGTACGACAAAATACATTTTTATTTTATTTTTAAAATTAAATAAAATTACCTCAAAACATATTCTTAATAACTTTAAAAGAAAATAATTATTCCTTAAGAAATATTTAGGGCATCAAACAGCTGAATGTGAAAGAAAATATATATAAAAAAAAAAATGTGAGATGGTCAGTCAAATCAAGTGAATACCAAAAATAACGGAGGGATGATATTATTAAATGCCTGAGGAATCAGTCTATAAGATAAGAAACAAAGTTAAAGAGCTGTAATCTTCACAGAAAAATATGCAGAGCTGTTATTTTTGGAACGGAACTTGAGCATTCGTTTCACGCAAAGACACGAGGGGACCGACCTTTAAGGGTCGTTGTTATCTGACGTGACTAGGAAAGTGAATAGTGATATTTCATTGTGCATTTATGCTAAATATTCCATGCACATGAACTGGATGGACAGCCCGTCCAAACGTGGACCTTCAATCATGAAGTGGGTCCATGTAATTTTGGATGGACGGACAGTGATTGACCTGAACCCTGCAGAAACCGCTAATTGCGACAAATCCAGCAGGATCAGGAAACGAGATTTTACGCCCTGCTTGATTAATATCCAAACCCATATCAAGTAATTGATTAATGGGTTTTATTTTTCAAGAAGAAAAAATTCCTGCAAAGATCAACTGCATTCACACTCCCAGCTTCCAATTGCAGAAAGAAGAACTATTATTGACCAAATGCACCAGATTTGATGGGATATTGCCTCTAAACTCTAACACTGAAAAAGGAAACAAGAGAAAATTTCCAAAATTTCCCAGTTTGTTTACCATGCACTATCTCTCCGAGGAAAGTAAACGGGAAGAAATCTATTCTTTCGATTAAGTCTTGTCTGTTTCCTTAATGATTGCAGAGGCTAAACGAAGAACTCGAAATTACAAGTCAACAAAACAATTGGGACAACAGAGAAAGAAACTAATATGAAACATCGATCATATATTCCATACAAAACCGAAAAGAAAATCGAGAAATAGCAATGGATCCAAATTAATAATGGAAACAATAACACGAAGTGCATGAATAAACAAGCCATGTGAACCTAATAGATCGTAGTGGTTTTGGAAACATCAAATGATCATCTCATTGCTGGAGATTTAACAAAGAGACGACGGACAGAGACAGAGAGAGTACCTGCAGAAGTGGGAGCAGAGCCGTGAGAACAACGGTTGATGGAAGTTGAAGGAGAGAGAGTACGAATCGCCACGCAGCTTCCCTGAGTTCGAACTACGCTCATCTTCGTACACTTTTGATCTTAATAACATTCACTGTAAATCAGCAGAAATGAAACTGAAGGAAGCGAGGGGGAGAGAGAGGGGGGAAGAGAAGAGGGCGATTGCCACGGTCTGAGTTTTTTGAGCGAGTGTGCGGGTGAATGTTGAAGCAAAATTACAACCCTCACTTAATAATCCAACTTTATTGGTAAATTGTATTATAGTATTTCCTTTATATATGCAAATAAACAGGTCTTGCCTTTGATTATTCTGATTTCTTTATCTGAAAAAATAAATTAATATATTTTCAACAATGTATTAGTAATAAAATTGGTTAAAATAGCTTAACTAGATGGGAAGGTAATTTAGACTTTTGAGACTATTTTGTAGTTTTGTTGTAAGAGGTGAAGTGCTGAGTAGACAAGTATCGGTTTCTGTAGAGTATTTAGTATGACAAGAAGTCCAAAACTCTCTTCAGATTCCACATGGCACTGGATTGGCCGTGTCGTAAAAACTCCCCACCGAATAGTAATCAGAGTCGGCGTCACTCGTTCGCGAATTAATTAAAACATCTTTCACCACTCTCCCTCCGGACTGTGAAAGACACCGCACGTTCACATTTTTTTTTAATTATTTATAAAATTGCTTTCTGTAACGGACAATATTTCTGCCGTAAGTGTTGGGTGAAATATGTAATTCTTTGTAAATTAATGGAAACTCCCAATAATTCAACATATATTTTCACTTTAAATAAATTTATAAATAATTATTTATAGTGTAATATATTTTATAATTATTTAATCGGTGAGATTATAATTTCACTAAGACTAAGATTAATACCTTATTCTTGAGACAACAAGAAGAAAATGTTTGCCATGAACGAAAGTTTGATGGAGCAATGTAATTTTGGGGGAAAAATAAGGTAGGAAGTTGAAATCTTATAATAAATTGTACAAAAATGAAGAAAATACAATTGATGGGAGTTTCTTAAATCGTACTCGCTGGAAAAGTGCGTGAGACAGGTGGGACGGATGAAGAAATTTTACTACAAAAAAAGGCACCGACGACAAAAGCTTAGATAAAGGATGATGTCTTTGGAGTTAGCTACGAACTTTACTGTTATGTCTTTGTCGACTGGTCCCATCTTTGAGTTTCGGATTTGAAATGACTGCCACGTGGACTTTATTACAAAAATTGAAAATGCAATTAGGGTTTAAGACATCTTCTTTTGAGTCTTAAAAGCACGGCGACAAGCCAACAAGAATCATGATGTCACCCACGCCACGCCGCACCACTTAACCTTAACACATGGTTAACAATAGTTGGAATATGGCTTCATAAATCACAATTAAATTTATTAAAAATCAATTAATTAATCCAAAAAAAAGATAATAAAAGTTGAAGTTACCCTATACAAGTTATAAAAATGTGTGATAAATACTTAATTTTAATAAAATTACTAGTAAAATAATAATTTTATTTTATATAAATTACGTTTACGAAAATTTTGAGACTTATAAAATGTGATTCTTATTGAACTTAATATTAAGTTAAAAAAATAAATAATAATTTATAACTAATTTTAAACTTAAACCTGAATTTTAAATCAAATTTTAATAATTTGAATAGAACCTTAATTTTAAATTAAATTTTGAAAATTTTAATCAATTATCTATGTTGTTTGTTCTTAGTCTACCATTGACTACATTCATAAGCATCATATTTGCTACGTCTACCCTAAAAATTAATTTTTGTTTATTCACCTAAATAATATAAAATGAATATCTATCTACATTTGAGGAATCTTAAATCAGTTCATTGAACTTGACTAAGGCACGGATTAAAATACCAGATGACGATACTCACTCCCAAAAGTTATAATCTCGTATGAAATAAATAAGAAAAAAGTAGAGCTACTGAGAGTTTTTGAAAAGGCCACAATGCAGATATGCAGTCACTCAACACCGGCCGGGTTAATATGCTGTCACTCATCCCGGCCCAGGTTAATGCAGTTGTCTGTTTCAGTCAAATTTGAGTTTACTGGAAAAGAGAGTAGTTTGAAAGATAGTACGTACTTTGACAATATCCACTGTGACAAAATCATTCGTATGGTCCTTCTCCGTCTGCTATGGATTTCGTGCAGTCCTCTTGCACCAGGCCGCAATTGTATTCGTACCAGAGGGGGAGATTCAATCTTTGTACTTAGTATACTTGTAATTCTAATATAAAATTTGAACTGAAAATTAAAACATTAAAATATTAAACTTATAATATAACAGGTAACCTCGAGAGATAAAACATTTAACATAGAAATTAAAGAAAAAAAAAAGAGTGTGAATGTAACAATACATAGACCTATTGTAGTATTGCACTTAGCAAGCTAAATGTATGCAGAGAGAATGAACCCAACAACTATATTTATAATTCAGCAATTTACTCGTGGACATCTGTTCATTGTATCACTGTTAAACCCAACAACCAAAATCAAATTGCTAAAATATATGATAATAATACAGCTGCTTCGGCATCTTCCAAATATCTCTCTAGAGGAGGACACGGATTTGGTTGAAACTTGAAGCAGCATTGCATCAGTAATTAGTAATTACCACCTAGATATCTTATAGCAAGGACAGGGAAAAAAAACAGCTGAAAACAAAATTGAGCTAGATCACTTTCATTATGGAACATTAAGAAAACATGAATATTAATTATTAGTTTTACAGCCACTTGGAAAAGACAATGAATTTTGTACGCGTACAGTCCTATGTCATTACCTTGTCAAGAACCGAATTCTGCACCAATCATATCATCGAAGAAGATAAAAAGCTCTATATGTTATATTAAATGTAACGCCGGCCAACAGTGGGAATTAAGAATTTGTGACTAGCTCTGCTTATTTCCCTTAAAAGGGTTGCCATCATGAATGATATAAAGATTGTGAATGTACAGTGTCAACTAAGGAAGATAAATCATCTCCTCCACCAGTCCTGAACTTTCAACCTTCCTTGTCTATGTACACCAAGCTGGACTCCAGGAATTTTGTTCTTTACTTGTCTCCAAAGCATATTGACGGCATCTTCCTTCTTTGGAGGGTACTGGAATTCGTAATGATGAGAGATGCTTTTAAGCCGCCGCCACATTTCAACCCATCTCTCTTTCGGAAACTGCCTGAGCTGATCAACCATGTAACCAGGTTGCACTGCCTCTTCTATTGAAAAGAAAACTGAGAACTCGCTGTAGTCAATTTGGTCCTCAAAGGGGAGCTCAACCCGATCACTCACAATGACAGGAACACAGTGGCTCACAATAGCATCAAACAGACGGCATGATGACGGAGTGTCTCCTGCAGGATGCAGACAGAACTTCGATGAACGCATCCCTTGTGTAGACTGGTATGATAGAAGTACAGAAAAGAATTAGATAAAAATGAAATTTTCTGATTAAAAGTATTTTGAAAAACAAATTGCCCAGATAAACCCTGTTTCAAGAAAGATGTTTAGTGAAGGAATTAATATTTTACCCTTGACATGCAATTACATTCCCACCAGTTTAGGATATAACCTGTTAATACTAAGAATATACATAAAACATAGCTCCTTGGTCCCCACTGATTGCCATTCTCACAACAAGGTTTTTCTTCACTAAGTACAAAAAGAGTACATGTTGCAAGCATTGCATGATGCAATTTAATCAGAGAGAATCCAAGCGATTGGGATGGTGTCTATAAAGCTGTCACCTTAACATTTTAACAATATCACATCTTTCAACTGTCAGAAATATTTTGACGAGGACATAATAAATAGGATTTATACACATGATCCGCGGACCAAAATAATAATACCAAGTTTTTATGATCTATAAAGCTTAACTACATACCTCTTTAATGCTTTTTGTTGTTGCTACACTACGCTCGTAGCGAACATCATCATAACCAGCTAAGAGTTTTGCCAATTGAACACGAACTTTGCCTTCCTGCAGCATAAGAGGACCATGGGTAATCAATTTCAATTCCAAATAGTGGTTTTTTAATGAGATATTTGTTGGTTAAGCTATAATACATCTTTTCTAACTGTATTCCCTCGGAAGAAAAGAAGTGTCCTGCGAGACTCGAATGGGTCTAGAGAGTCATCATCTGTAAAGGATTCCACGACGTGTACATATGGAGCCACCACATCTTTACTTAGATTTGACATGTTCCTGGGGTAACGGCCAAAATCTGCAACAATAAGAATTGATGCATTCAACTGTTGTCGACGAAATCTGAAAGCATTTGGATGTGTCATAGGAATTACATGGTCTCTGCCTCCAGACCTCTGCCAGTATTTGGACTTCCACAATAATTCCAGTACCTCAATCTGAAATCAGAAGCAACCAATGTTCAACTTTAATATAAACAAGTCCAGAGAAAAACCAAATTTTGATGCGACCTCCAAAAACAGATAACAAATAGTGCAGAACTTGAACAGATAAAAAAGTTGATTAGCAGAGGGGAACAGATAAAGGGTAAAGAAAAAAGAGAAAATATGCAGATTTCCTGAAACAACAGAAATGCTTTGTTGTAGAACTTTTTTTTTCTTGGTTAGTAGGCTGTTTGCAATAGCAGCTTTGCAATCAGAGAACCACCATCTAACTTCTAGAAACTCTTATATCCTTGCTTAAGCATGTCCTGAGAAAAGCAAGAGATATTACTTTGGTAATGACTGAGAAAGGGGCTACAATCTATCCTCACAGATCTCAGTAATTCTGAATTTTTAACCAACCAAATCCAACATGAAGATGGTGACACCAAATGGCAAAAAGTACATATAAATGCAAAGTTTAATGATATACCACTTGGAAGACGACTCTAGTACAAACTTACATACATGCAAAAAATATTTTTTATTCGAAAATAATTTCTAACTTATTTACATACAGTTTTGGTAAAAAAAAAATAGAGCCTTTCTCAATTCATCTTCTATCTAGTTGCTCAGAAAACTGAGAAAGAAATGTCTGAAATCCTAATTTTTGGATATTACTTCTTCAAAAATCAACAACTCAGAGCAATGCCTGTAAAAAGGAGTAATTCTTTAAATAAAGCGCCAATAACTCCAACTTTCCCTTCTGTTGCTATTTTTTAAAGCAATCCAGTGTCCAATTAATTAGATTCATCATCGATTTTTTACAATCACAACCAAACTTGATAATCCAAATTCAACATCGAAATTCAATGTATTTATTGTCCAAATTCTGGATTGCCCACTTAAAAGAAAACTGTAAACTAACTAAACCAAAGTACATTAACCTCAAATCTAGGGGTACGCACAGCAGCACTAATCGAATCTACTAGAGAATCAATTACGTAGAACTACCTGTAATTGACGATCAATCTTGGTTTCCGGATCCGTCATGTTATGCCCGTGGGTATTAAAACTCAACGAAGAGAAAAATGGCACGAAAAACACCTGCGCCGCTTCGGGATCAGAAACCCTAACCGCCTCTCTCTCTTCACCGGCACCTGCACCATCGTACAAAAGAGAAGCCATAAGCCAATACTCTACGCTATGCTGCCTTTTGACACCCGAATTCTGCGGCCACCGCGGCAGATTCCCACTGGTGACTGGCAAATCGTCGGGACTATTGTGATCCAACATGCCGACGTGGAACCTCCTAGGGAGTTCGTACATGTAGACTTTAAGAGGAGCTCGACAGGACTGTGCAGCAGCGGGTGACTGCAGTGAAGGGAAGAAGTGTGATCGAAGATCGACGGTTCCCATGAAGATTGAGTACGTAATTACGAGGAGTAAAATGAAAATTAGAGAGAGAATCGCTTTTCCGTACATTTCGGAGATCTCGCCGTTAATAAGTCTAACATCAAGAGTTTCTCTTGTTAGTTGCAGATATTTGTGTTATGATAACACGGAGGGGTAATGATTATTCCCCCGAAAGACTCCCTCAGCACAGAAACGACAGCTGTTACTGTCGTTTTGGGCTTACGAAAATTAAAACACCCAGCTCCTACGCTTGACTTTCTCTCTCTTTCTCGTCTCTCTCACACCTCGCTACTGAGTATAAGCTTTGTTAATGGCATTTCAGATCTAACATAACACAATAGAGAAACCCCAAGCATTATTACTCGAAATTTTGATAAATTTTAAGTGAATTTGAATCGAAACAGTGAGCTTCATTCATGTTAAAGAAAATGGCATACTCATCCTTTCCGGAGGATGAATTAGAGCACGTGTTTTCGTTTTTTCAGACAAAGACCGAAACGCGATATCTCTGGTGTGCAAGTCGTGGTACAAGATCGAATGCTGGTGCAGGAAGCGGATATTTGTCGGTAACTGTTATGCGGGGAGCCCTCGGGGGGTGATCAGACGGTTCCCAGAGGTGAGATCGTTGGAACCGTAAGGGAAGCCGCACTTTGCGGGCTTTAATTTGATTACCGAAGGTTGGGGCGGCTACGTGGGCCCGTGGATCAGGTTGAAACGGATGGAAAATTAATCATATTTTCTTAATTTTTTTAAACTTTCCATACGTGTAAATATTATGAATTTTTTTTAATTAATGACCTATTTTTAAAGCCCCACAAGACTTAAAACTTGAATTAAAAATTTTACTTAATTTTAGCATAAAAATTAAATTTTAGATCAAAATACTCCTATTTTTTTTATTTTTAAAAGCTGAGATAAAACGTCGAGAGACTAAATTTTAAATATAATGTCAAAAAATCTTGATATTTTTATAAATTTCAAAAAAAAAATTAAGAGACTAAATTTTAAATATAATGTCAAAAAATCTTGATATTTTTATAAATTTCAAAAAAAAAATTAAGACCCTTCTGATATTATTTTTAAACTAGTGTTTTTATAAAACGAAAATAAAAATAAAAATAATTTTTTAGATATTATATTTTAAAATGAGAATGCATTCGGTATCATATTCTAAAAATCGTATTATAAAAATAAAAACAGTAAATATATGTTCAGTAATTAAAAATAATAAAAACAGTGAATATACATTCGGTAAAATATTTTTTAAAAATAATTTTAGTAAATTTAATTCTAAAAAAAATATGATTATTTTTTTTACAATTTATAAAATTTATATAAATTTAATTCTAAACTCTTTAAATTTTTAAATTGAATTAATAAATTTAATATGTTATATTATTAAAAAGTTTCTTACTTTAAATATATGGTAGTAAATAAATAACATTATGTGACGATAATTAAATACTTCTTTATAACCTCTAGGTGCTCAACTTACTCCTCTATACAAAGTACTACCACATTGCATACTATCATTATACAAAGTAACAATATCGTGAGAGTTCACTATCTTACAAGCTACTAAAATTACTTTATGTACACACTATTGAATCTGCAAAGTTAGTACACCAACTGATGAATTCCCCATTTTTGCTGCTTCCGTTCATCACTTACGGGAACGATAAGCTCATGCCTCTCGGCTTTCTCCTTCAGTGACAACTTATGTGAAATATTAACAACATAATAGTATTATTATGTGAAATATTTCTCACTAACTTTAGTCCCAACAAATTGCAGTCTATTGTTAACACTATCTAATTACCGTGGAGCATTAACTTGCTCCTGAAAGATAAGCTCATGCCTCTCGGTTTTCTCCTTCAGTGACTCTATCTCAAAATCAACCCTTCCCACTTTCTCTCTCCATGTCAATAGCTTCAATTCAAGAGTTCTTATCTCCTCTTCTGCATGAGCTTGCTCTAGACTTACTTCTTTAAGCCTCTTTGCCAACAAAAACCTTCTGCATATTACGAACCTTGCCATTTGCTTCTTTAAGTTTATCACAAACAACTTTCATTGCTGGTAGGAAATCCTTTATGTACACATACTATTTACCACTTTCTTGTGGAAAACCATCTCCACTCACAGCCTTTTCATTTTCATTCCCAAAGCTCTCCACAATTGGCCCTTCTTTGCTAATCTCAAATCTTTGTTGAGAACCCAAATGCTTAGCACAGCGATATAAGTATATTAAATTGGTAGTCACGCATGAACTGTTTTTTAACTCCATTTGACTGCAGGGTTCCTTTGTAAATGCACTCTCCCATGCACCAGTTCCTAAAATAACGACATCAACAAAGGCAAATTTTGGCTAACTAAAACAATGTAACAACTAATTCACTTTCCCTTTTATATGACAGGTCTTGAATTATATGATTGAAAACATAAATGATAACAATTATGAAAAGTTGTATTAGCAAATTCACAATTTGATTTCCCAAATAACACATACACATGCACTCGTGCACTCGCATGTAGTACTTTTTACATATATCTGTTTGCTAAAGCGAGCTAATCTCACACCAGAATTAATACATTAAGATCCAAATTTGAAGCAAGGATGCAATTTCTTCGAACAGAATGTAGATGATATTTAAAACTATAAACATTAACCACTGTATTGCTAACAATATATACCTGTGGTTGGGATCATAAATGGAGTTCCGAAAATTGTCTTGAAAATTCTCTTAACATCCTCAAGAAGAGTTTTTGTCAATGCCGGAATTGCAGGAGAACGATAATCCTCATTGTTCTTATTCATTGCTCGAATGACAGGTTCCGGGATGTTAACAGGTCTTGGAACAAAGAGGTGGTTCTTTCCAGGTCTATACATATAATCCATTTCCCCCTAACTTGAAGTTTGACAAATTCTTGACCCTTCACAACATCAAAACACCTTTGATACAAGATTCCAAAGAAATAAAGAAATCAATGCGGTATAACCCTTCTCTACTTCCCTGACTCGTTTATCTTTTACATAGAATGAAAAATAAGTAACAGAAAATTTAGCAAATACAGTACCAATATAGTTATTATTCTTACTACTTCCATCAAACAAGAAGCAATCATTATGTATCTTGGTGTGTATATTCTTAACATACTAACAACTAAAAAATGTTCCTTGCTTCAAATTTCTCTACAAGATTTTTCCTTTGTTGAAAACAGAAGTAGTTCTCATGACTTCAATCTAAAGTTAACACTATTAAATTCCATTCTTGTATTTACTAATTAACTTTTTATCATACACAAAATATGAAGCACAAAAGGCAATAATTATACCTCATAGTAAGTTTATTGTGATTCTTAAATATTGTAGCTATAGTCCGACAATGTCTTTCATAAAATTGTGTTCTTATATTTCCAATAGCAACTTATTTAGAAATTTATTTTCCTTCAAGCCTGTCATCCATTATATATATATATATATATATAAATAGTTGAATAAGACAATGAAAACAAAGCAAAATTCAGAGCAGAAAACAGAGAGAATTTCAGCTGAAGATAACAAAAACAGAGAGTAATCGGAAGACCACACTGCATATGTCAGCACAGAACACACATACATGCTACAAACAAAACCAAACTCAGAAAAACAAAAACAAAAAAAGAAGCAAAATGAAATTAATTCAGAAGAAATAGTATGAAGATTACTTTACGTAGATGCAGCAAAAATCCATCCTCGAATTCTATGAGCCAGCAATAATCCTCTTCTCCCTTAGATGTTTTTTTACCTATGATCACAACGAAACCTTAAGGGTAAAAGTCAGTTGTCTAGCGAAAACTCTTCGATACTTAAGTCATGATTTTTCTTTTTATTGAGAGAGAATAAAAAAGAATATAAATTTTTAATCTCCCAGTTTCAGTTGTCTTATCTGGTTTCTGATCCCTAAACGTTCACATCTCTCAAATATAGGAGAATTCTATAGAATTTGAAAACTAGTATTTCGTTATGCAAAAATCACTGAGATTTCATTAAGTAAGTATCGACTTCTGGATTTTATAGGATCTTATGCCCTCTTTTCATAGATTATGTCGATAGGACTTAGGATTCTTATTATGTAAAGAGTTTTACTTGTTAAGAATTATTGTTGTAAAATAATCTGGAAAAAACATAGAAAGAAAGCGAGTCATTCACAAACACGCAACTTAATGAGGTATTGAAAACCACTATGTGAGGTTTCTTTAATTAGCTGAAACGAATTCTTATGTACATCAGAGATCTTTATTAATATGCCTGAGACCTTCACAAAGGATCTCAGTTTGAAATATTAATCAGAGGTTCTCAACTTGACTTTTGTGTCAACCCGAGACTTTTTAATCACCCTTAAGAGGTCTCAGATTTCAGTTAGGGATATTGACATGAGGTCTTCAATTCGACTTTCGTGTTAACTTGAGACCTTTTAATCGCCCTTGAGAGGTCTCGGTTCTTGGACGGCAAATCGAGTTTAGGACGGATATCTCCAAATCTGCATTCGTATCTACAAAAAAAAATTAATATCATACCCGTACCAAACTTATAGCTGGTTTGATAATTTATTACCAAACCCAATTAAATGTGTATTTAACATTTATCAAACTCGCATAAATATCTACCGATTTTTAGTGGGTTACTAATAGGATTTTTAGTATTAAATCAAAATAAAATACATCACTCACATAAAATTAAATAAATTTATAAATTAGTAACGACAAATAAAAAAAAAAGTTAAAAAAGATTCTCTCATTTTATTTTTTTTCTCTCATTTATTTATGTCCTTAACTTTTTTATTTATCATCAAACTATTACTTTCTCTTATTTCCCTAATTGAATAACTCATCACATAATATAATTTAAGGAGTTTCATTAACTTAAAATTTTGAATTAAAATAGTGATATTAATTTTGGAATACTGATTTATGCAAATCTGAAATTCAAAGTTAATAAACAATATTTAAAATTATTAATTTATTATTATTTTTTTATCTTTAACTTAAATTAAATAATTTAATTTAAAAGTTTATATACATATATATAATTTAATAATTAAAATAAATAAATAAATATGTATTGTATAGAATAATTGTTGTAAAATAAAAATATTTAAAAAATGATTAGTAATGGAATAGTATAATATACAAAAAAAATAAATAAATACAGATAAAAATATTTATAGATATCTATTACGGATATTTGCGGATATCTATTCGTACTCGTATCATTCCTAAACTCGTTGCGAGTTTTAAATTTATTTACTAAATTTGTTCCAAATCTGAAAAGAGACATACCAAACTCGTCCTATTAAAATCGGATAGTAGCGAATTTATTGGTTTACAGACAAAATTACTATTTCTAGCAAGAATTGATGACTTTCTTGTCACCTTCTTTTTAGGCGATGTTAGATTTCAGGATACTACATATCCTTTTGTGGAAAATTATTTTGAGTTTGTGACTCTGCGTGTACTCTGGACCGTACACCTAACACCTTCCATAAAAGAATTTTGCTACAAAGTCAGCAGAAACTGGTTCAGGCTCTCAGTGTATACATAGAACAAGAAGCCAAAGCGAGAATTCATTTTTATAAGAGCGTGAGAGAACCAATCAACAAGCAGAACAGGACCCACCATTGCTTCGACGTGGCAGATAAGGGTGAAACCAGCAACTGGAATCCTGCGGCTAAGAATTCAAACTGGAATCCATCCCTCTCTTCGTCCACCTCCGATACTATCACGTTTCTTATCGCCGATGAGTCTATCCTTATCCTCGCCTGCGGTCCCCACTTTTCTAGAACGCGTTTACTGATCTCCAGTGCAGAGTAAACTCACTTGAATTTCAAGATTTTAGGCTGCAGTTTCTTAACAAAGTCGATTTTCACTGGCGACAATGACTTATTTGCCAGAACTGAAAACATCAAACCCGAATTAAAGAAATTTTCGAGCTCCCTGCCAAATGAGGTCGCTAAATTCTTGAATTCTTTTATTTTCTTCTTACAAATTCGTTTTTCTCTGGGAAGAAAAATTTCACTAGAGAATACGAGAGAGTTCGATTTTAGGCGAGAGATATTGTTTTCGGATATAATTTGTAATTTATTTTGTAAAATATAAAAAATCACTTTAAACTGTTTTAAAATTTGATGTTATAAATTTATAACTTGTATTAAGTTTTGTGAATTTAATTTAATAAAATAATAAAGAACATATTTAATATTTAAATTTATAAAATAAAAATAAAAATAAAAATATTATCGAATAGGCCCTTAGTATCTCACAAAACGTTAAGATTTTTGAACGTTTTGTAAATTTTGATATTTTATAAAAAAATATCACAAAATATAAATAACTCTTAACGTTTTGTAGATAACCTTATAACATATTAAGATTTTTCGTATTAATAGTATTTTATTTCATATTTATAACAAAATTGAAATAATTATAATTAAAAGATATTAATTATAAACACATTTCAACAAAATATATTTCTTTATATAGTCAATAATTCTGAAGATTTTAAAATGTTTAGATTTTTTAATGTTTTAAAACTTTAAGATTTCTTAACGTCGTATAAAAATTCGAACAGAACATTTAAGATAGCAGTTCAAATATGCATTTTTGATATATGTCATAAAAAAATTTGCTAAAAAATTATATATTTATTGTATATTATTAAGATTAAATTTCATGAATAATCTCAATATACACACACAAAAAAAAAAATTACATCAAATTTCTTTCTTCCTTTGTTCATCGTTCTTTCCTCTTTCTTTTTCTTCTGGACAAATGAAAAATGAAATGAGGATATTTTGGTCCTAAAATCAGTCTGTTGGTCAAAATTAAGTAAAATTTTTAACTATAGCTATATATCTTGTTGGGCCAAAAAATGGGCCACTAACTCAAAAAAACCCAAATGTCATTAACTTTTTGTGAGATTGAAGACAAAAAATAATAGTTAAGCGGATTAGATTTCTTCAGTTAAATTTTTTTTTTATTGTATTTTATATTTATATAAATATGAATTTTTTTTATTATATTTTGTATTTATATAAATATAAAAAAATACTTGTATAATTTTTAAGTTAATGAATAGACGCAAACCATCACATATTTTGATGTTGAGAGGAAGTAGTTAAAATTAAAAACTTTTTTAAAAGTATTTATAAATTTTATATGAAAATTTTTTAATTTGAAAAATATAAACTTTGTTAAAGGAAATTCAACTATTTTTTTTTTTTTTATAAATTACGATCGTATCACAAATTCTAAAACAAGAGTTTGGGGTGGGCAATTATTAGTTTGTTGGTTTGAATTTAAACTTAAAATATTAATTTAAATAAATTATTAATTTAATTTAAATTAAAAAATAAAAATTATTTTTTAAAATTTATATATTAATTAAATTTAAATTAATTATTATTTATTATATTATTGAATGAAATAATAAATATAAACAATAAAATATAAATTTTAAAATAATAAAATCGATTATGTTTTATTAGATAAAGTTCAAACAAAAAATCAAATCAAAATTCATTAATTTTATTTTTTAAAAATTAAAATCCATCCAAATCGTCCCAAATCCTAGCTGATGAAATCGATACTCACCGAGTAAATCAATGATTTATTGTTTTAAATTTGATTTTGCGTTCGTGTAAATAGTTTTTGTTTTTTAAAGCTTAATATCTAACAGTGGAGGAGGATTATGAACATTTTTTTTATTTTTTTAATTATTAATTTATAAATAAATATTGACACGTATCATAATTAATAATAAATAATTTAAATTATATGTTAATAAATTTTATAAAATAATTTTATATTTTATAATATAAATTAAAAATATTAATATATAATATAAATTATTTATTATTATTTATATTATGTATTAATATTTATTAAAATTAAAAAATAAAAAAGACTAAGCCTCGTCACAGCAGATCAAATCACTGGGATGCCAAAACCATTCAAATAATGTCAACGACTCCTTCAATAGTGAATTTAATGAATATGACCCAAGTCGTTGAACTCATTTAATTTCTTTGTCTTTAGCTATTTATTTATTTACTTATATTAAAATTTAAATAAATTTAAATTATAAATTTATTTTTATTTTATTTTTGAATAGTATAAGAGAGTGAAGTTGACGAAACGAGAGTCAACTAAATGCATACGACGTCGCTGAGCCGTATGTTAAGACATAACGGGCCTTTGACAACCCAGCTGTAAAATCCTAGCCCTAATTAAAAATCAAGACCATGATTTGATTTTGTAGGAGCTAGGGTTTCACATTTCCTTTTCTATAAAAGGAAGCTATCCCCTTCTTAAGCCCCTGCTGCTCGAGCAAATCAAGCAAACTTATTTAACTGTTACAGAGGCAGCATCCATCGTCAGCCGCCATGGTACTTCCTCGCTTATTTCCTTACCTATCTTGCTCTTAAAATAAATCATTCGTCTTTATTCATTTGTAATCTTCATGGCTCTAAGTTGATTTTTTTTTTTTTTTTTGGTTTATAGGTGAAGTACTCAAAAGAGCCTGACAATCCCACCAAGTGTAAGTTCCTTTTTCCAGTTCTTTATTGGTTTTCAGTTTTCTACGTATTGAATGTAATTTTTATTTCGGTTATTTTCTGTTTCGTTCTAAAGAAGTTCAATGTTTGTTTTGCAGCCTGCAAGGCCAGGGGCTCCGATCTCAGGGTTCATTTCAAGGTATGTTATAATATTGTTTCTATTATACTGATTGTTATGTGAGAAGTGAGGTTGAATAACTGGTGATTGATTTTATTGTCTGTGTTTGGTTGTAAGAGGAACCTGATGAAAAAAGCAGGGATTTGTTGCCCATGTGAACAAGTCTCTCGTAAACTTCAGGGAAATCAAAATACATTGTTATTGGGTGAACCTCTGTTTTATAGTTAGTGGCTGATGGTTCAGTAAACGATGACACATACTTCTGAATACTCTCATTCTCCCTAAGAGCAGTTCCTAATTTTTGTGTTGTAGGGCATAATTGTGTACTGCAAAATATTTATTCCTATTTGTCTATGATTTGAATTCGTTGTTTCGCTTGCTTGTTGTCATTGATTAATTTCTGAGCTGCTTGTTTAGATTTTGAGGGAAAATATCAGCAAGCATTTTTGGATGAGGATTAACAAGTATAATTGTTTTCATTGTTCAGGATGAACTTCAGGCTACTAGGTTAAAATTTGAATTGGTGTCTCATTGAACATTTTTTTTTATTCTTAAAATGTCATTGTTGTAGTGAGAGCAAATTTCATGAAAAAAAAAAAAATCCAGGTCATGTGTGGTAGTTGTAACTATTATAAATAATGTGGCCGTTGGGTGCAAGTTGTTATAATTGAATCTTCTTTTTTAACAAACTAGAAAATTCATGATTTTATCTGGTATGTTTCTAAAACCCGATGAAAAAGCAGTGCCTTGTTGCCTCTATTGTGAACATGGTTCTCATAAACTCCAGGAAAATTACCATCATTGTTATTGGGTGAACCTCTGTAATTTTTGGTGTCTGAAGGTTCAGTAAATAATGACACATTGTCTCTTAGGGTAATTTTATTCCTTTATGCATTTGTTTTTCCCTTTTCTAATTATGAAACCTGATGAAAAAAGCAGTGCCTTGTTGCCTCTATTGTGAACATGGTTCTCGTAAACTTCAGGAAGATTACCTTCATTGTTATTGGGTGAACCTCTGTAGTTTTTGGTGGCTGAAGGTTCAGTTAATAATGACACATTGTTTCTAGCTAATTTTTACTTTGGGTATAAATTTGTCTTGCATCGTTTTGTCTAATTCTGAAACCTGATGAAAAAAGCAGGGTCATGTTGCCTCTATTGTGAATGTGGCTCTCGTAAACTTCAGGAAAATTAACTGCATTGTTATTGGGTGAACCTCTGTTGTTATCTTGTGACTGAAGGTTCAGTAAATGATGGCACATTTGCTTGTAAACTAAACCTAGGTTATGATTTTGCTCCCCCCTTGTTTGACAAGTTATGGTCAATCTCTTGGAATTTTTTAGTTTAATGGGTTTGTTACTTTGTTCTGTGATCACCTGTGCATGTTTGATGAATTGCTATGTAAAATTGTTATTATGTTGTGCATGCTCCTAAATTTTGTGTTTTCATTCACTTGGAACAGTTGCTGAGATAAAATCTAAATGAATTTTTTTTATAAGAGTTGGGTATCAGTGTTATGTTCTGCCTCTGAATACCGGTTCAAGAAATGATATTTGTTTGCCAGTAGCACCTTTTAATGTTTTCTATCTCTACTGTCTTTATAGAACACAAGAGAGACTGCTCATGCCATCAGGAAGTTGCCTTTGACCAAGGCTAAGAGATATTTGGAGGATGTTATGGTCCATAAACAAGCCATTCCCTTCACACGCTTCTGCCGTGGTGTTGGACGGACTGCCCAGGCAAAGAATAGGCATCCAAATGGACAAGGACGCTGGCCCATCAAATCTGCCAAGTTCATTCTAGATTTGCTCAAGAATGCTGAGAGTAATGCTGAAGTATGTCTCTTATGGTTATTTACAGCTTGTTGCTATCTTCATCATTTCTCTGGTCTAATAATTGTGAATTGATATTTCAGGTGAAGGGTTTGGATGTTGATGCACTCTACATTTCCCACATCCAAGTGAACCAGGCACAGAAACAAAGGCGCCGCACATACCGTGCTCACGGAAGAATTAATCGTATATTTTTAGTTCTTTTCCCTTTTGTTGTTTTTGTTTTTATGGGTCACTCTTATTGTCTTATACTAATATTAAACCTGATAAATATCTGCAGCTTATATGTCCTCTCCATGCCATATTGAGTTGACCTTGTCTGAAAAGGAAGAACCAGTAAAGAAGGAGGTAATTCAGTCTTGTATACCATTTTCTGCTGAACGATTGTGAAGTTTGAATCTTTAGTTTTTATCACATCTCATATTCTCCTTTTTCTTGCAGCCCGAGACTCAGTTGGCAACAAGCAAGTCTCAGAAGTGATTTTTTCATTATTAGCAATTCAACTGAGTGCATTCGACTTTACTCTTGTTCCCCAGAACGGGAATTTTGATACTTCTAAATAGTGACTGATAATCAATTTAGTCGAATCAGACATCATATTTTGTTTATTTCAAATTAAGTTTAGTTCAATTTGGTGTTTTAGAATTTTCACGGATCCTGATGGAGCTTTTATGAAACATCAAAGATTTTTCAAGCTTATGTTGAGATTCAGTTGTGCTGATAATTGTAGCAAGTATTGTTTCGGTTGGCAATTGGCAATGGAGTTCATTGTTTATTTGTCACTGTATCTAATTTGGTAAAGTTAAATGGTCTGGCTTTTCGTCAACAACTCTTACTTTATGAAATTTTAAGTAGTTAATACAGCCATAATTTGCTGGTCAGACGAAAACTTGAATATAATGAATTAGCTTGTGTAAATTTCACATTGAATTGGAATCACGTTACACACTAATACGAAATTCTAATTACGGTTTTCTTAAATTTATGCCTTCAGCCGATCTCAAATTGTAAATGGATTTGCCATGGCTATTCTACTTTTTTTAATTAGGAATGATAATTTTATTGGTAAATTTATAACTATTTTATTTTTATGAGACATATTTAGTATGTCTTTTAACAAATTTTAAAAAATAAATTAAAATTTATAATGGGTATGAGACAGGTACGATTACAGGTATTTACGAAAATCTAATTTTTTATTTTAAAATTACTAAAACATCAAAATAATTTTTATTATAATATCAACGGTATTCACAGATGTACAATTTTTTATTTTAAAAATAATAAAACAATATCGTTTTAATATTAATGTTAAAAAATATATCAAAAACGAAATTATTTTGATATTATAATAAAAATTATTTTTTATTTTATCTTTAAATTTATATAATTATTATTAATATAAAAAATGAATTAAAATATTAAAATAATTTAATTAAATTATATTTTAAAATAATTATATATAAATTTATAAAAATAATTATGTATTTTTTATAAAATTATTGTTATTAATTTTATTTTTTATTGTATATATTTAATATTAATATTAAAAATTTATAATTTTAATAAAAAAATTTTATTAAAAATTAGTTAAAAATTTATAAATATTCACATAAATTTAATAAATATTAAATACTAAGCGAGTTGATAATATAATGTTAAGTTGGTTACGAATTTAGTATAAATTTAATATTAAATTTTTTTTACCGCAAATTGGAAGTTATCTGTCTGGCATCTCTACATTTTATAGTGCCACGTCCGCAAGATAATTGCTTCCTGTCTAATGATCTAATCTGCGTTACCGATGTTAATCCAACGGTTTTAGTTTCATCTTGACTTCAACGTGCATTTGGTAATCCAATCGTGCGGCGATTAAACATTCATCGGTTACGATATGTACAGATCTGTGCTCTCAAGCTTCGCTATTGATTTTCGTTCGGACGCATTTCCTCTCTTCACTGTATCCTTCACATCACGGTAAGTTCAAATCCTTAGAGCTCTCAGCTTTACGATTTTTAATGCTTATAAATCTGAGGAATTGAAAATGTCGTTTCGATCGTAGTCCGGTGCAGTTTGTTGACTGGACTGGATTTAGTTTTTTCTTTTTGTAATTTTCTCGGCAACCAAACAGAGTGCGAGGGTTTTATTTTTAACTCCTCTTGTATAGATCCAGATTCTGGAATTGGGATTTCACATTTCATCACAGTTGATGACAATCGGGTTTTTCTTGTCTCGTTAGAATGTAGCAATTTACTTGGGTTACTTTATATCTTGAATTGTTGTTTAATTCTTTTTATCTCATTCGACGATTTAGGGTTTGATTTCGTCATTAGCGTTTAAATTTTTATTTTTTGTGTATTTTTATTGGTTCAATTCTAGATGGATTGGCAAGGGCAAAAATTAGCAGAGCATCTGATGCAGATCATGCTGTTGGCATTTGCTGTGGTGGCATTTGTTGCTGGTTGCATAATGGGATCTTTTCAGACGATGAATTTGGTGTACTTAGGTGGTGTGGTTCTCACCACTTTGATAACTGTCCCTAACTGGCCTTTCTTCAATCGCCACCCACTCCAGTGGCTGGATCCTAGCGAGGCTGACAAGCATCCCAAGCCGCAGCTGGCTATCAATTCAAAGAAAAAATCTACCAAGAAATCATCGTGACTTATCTGATGCAAGCATTTGGTAATATGTTCATGATTCTTGGATGTGACTGTGATTTTCTCATGTAAGGATAATGCAAAGTATTTGCTTGCTTGCCCTAAAAGTTGAATTCATGGACAATGATTAGAAATATTATCCGCACCTAATAGTATATTGAGTGTCCTATTCATGCTGTTATTATTATTACTATCATCTTAGTTGTTTTTGGAAGTTTCTTTCTTCTTTTCTTAATTAGAAATGGAGGAAATCGTGGTCTTCCTGGTAATGATAGTAAAGAGATCAAAAATGTCCATTACAATATGGCATTGTGGACAATCATGTTATGGTTATGAAGCTGTTCTAGATTTGGTTGCTTTGGTTGTACATTAGTTGTCTAGGTTGCTGATGATAATTGAGGAGGATGACTAGGAAAATAAAAATCTTGGAATTCTTACTATTTATATTAACCACAAAGTAGTTTTTTTGATAGTTGTATTATTAAAAACAAATGTCAAAGATTTATATGGCTTTGTCTAAATCTGAACTCGCTGTGTTGGGCTTGGTTCTTTGAAAACTTCTAAGAGTGTTGTTGGGAGTTTGAAACAGAAATGAAGCATATAATATTTTACTTCATTAGGGTGTCAAATTGTCCAGGAACCCTGATGAATAATATATAGCAGGTTTGTAGACATGAAAACAGTAGGTTTGTTAATTGTTGTATCAGTTATAATATAAAAGAGGTTTTAAGATCAAGGAGTAAAAAGTTCCTGATTACACTGGTAGAGCAATTTCTTTTACAAATTTATATCGTTCATGGTTTGTAAGGCGCGAAGATACCAAATGCATTTAAAATATATTTGGCAGGTTTAATACATTCAACTTGTGCTTATCATTCATTGTTAATTCAGATTTTATTAGATGGGTATATAATTAACTGGCTGGTGGGGTGTTCCATACAAGACTCGTAATTCAGAGGAATCACCACTGTCGGTGCGTGCTTGAGAAGATCTTATGTTCTGATAACGGAGGCCCCAGTCTGTTTGATAATTCAGGCAGCCAACATAGGTATATTGGTCCAATGATCGCGATCAGATCAGATGGGCTAAATAGTTGCCCGAATTAGATGATTTCACACGAGATTCCAATTTCAGAATTCTCAAAATAGAAATAAAAAACATCTTTAATTAACTTGGTATTGAATTTTTACATAGCCTCGTAAATAAAGCAAAGTCAAATTCTCCTGCTTTGTAAATTGCTACTGTGGTTCAATCCTTTAAATGATCTCACACCACCTGCACTGTTTCCAATATCCTTGTAGCACAAATTCAGTCCGAAGAACTATTTGCATTCATCCTATGGTAGTGCATGGCAACATAACACATGGTCATTCTAATTAGCATTTTGAACAAAATAAAGCACATCGTACTCATGGAATAAACCGAAGCCCGTTAGAAACTGGAGTAGGAAATCAATGCAGCATTCTAAAGAGCATTACTAAGTCCCTGTACCTAACAAATTTGTTCTGTTAATTCTAAATCCGAGGATTGTGCTTACAAAAAGAACAGCAGGTCGAGCACCACAAATGTCTCAAGATATCGACACTTCATTTTATTCAACACTGATTAGCAGCCATTGCAAGGATTTAGACTTCCATCCAAAGTAAGAAAATTTTACAAATCTGATTAGTAGCAGCTTGTATTCTGTACTGGAATGGTGAGTTCAGTTTAGGCACTGCAACAAAAAAGGTCTCATTTACAAAGCACACCTAGTTACCGAGAACTATTTTTTTTTTCCGGACAAGGATATGCTAGAGACTTTTTATTGGCTTTCATTCCTTATAGCTCTAACAATGGGATCATTTTCCAAGTCCAATTCATCTTCGTCATCATCCAGGTCATCTAACTTGTCTAGTACTGACTGATTGATCCTTTTGCGAGATTGTCTCCTATGCTTCTTAGGCTCCAACCGTGGTTCAGCTTGCTGGACACCCATATCTCCAACCTTATACCTGCAACAAGGTGACATTTGGGATACAGTTATTAAACCAGATATGTTTATGTGGAGAAGGGGATTCACGCTAACAACAAACCGAACTGCGTATTTGGTAATTACTAGGTTTAAGAAGAAAAATAAGGAGGAAGGAATATGCAACGTAGCCAAAATATAGTTCTTATCATTAAACTATTTTAAAAGGAAGAAAAGTTGGAGAACTGCAGCTGCTATTTTCCAACGAATATCTGTCTATCAACCCACCTTCAATACTAATGACCATCATGTGCTGATTGAACACCACATACCTCTTAACTTTTGGTTCAACAAGGATGCATTACATCTAATACATAGCCATATACATTCACATAGTATCTGATTTTACATACCTCACATCACCCTCTCTTTTGGTTCCAAATGTCCTCAACTGAAACTCCTCTCTGATTCTGATCTCATCAAGAAGTTGAAAATAATAATGATATCTTTCCCAATCCCCTTTCACAACACACCCTGGTTCACCGAGATGCAGACAATCATTGAATGCGCATTTCACAGGCTCATTGGCTTTAAGCATTTTCTGAATCTAATGGGAGAAGCAAAAGGAGGAACTATCCATAAGTTTGATACAGTTATTGGTAAAGTAAAATTAATAAAGCATATGAATCATAGTCAACAGCACAAACCTCTGGGAAAGTCTGTGCAAGAGATTGCTTCGTTACTTTCATTAAACTCGGCTGGTTAAACCCAGGAGTATCAGCAAGATACCCTCCTCCAGATAATGGAAGTAAAGAAACATGACGAGTAGTATGTTTCCCTCTCCCACTCTTTGTTGAAACTTCTCCAACACGCTGATCCTCAAACCACTTGCTTCCTAAAATCTGAAAAGAACACACGTACAAGATTGAAGTAAATAACTCACTTGCATCCAAACACAAACTAGAAAAAAGAAAATAGGAGTAAAGGCATGGGATGAGGAAAAACCCACAGGTTCAAACCAATTATCCCCATCTGCAGTATCAGAATCATTGGGGTTGCTTCTCAAAGCATTAATAAGACTAGACTTCCCTACTCCGCTTGGCCCCACAATTACAGTTGTTTGATCTCTCAAACTTAGTGCAAGCGAATCAAGTCCACATTTTGATTCGACACTACAAAAGAGTGGTTCATAGCCCCAACTATGCAGCCTAGACTTCCATGTATTCTGTGTCTGCAAAGCCAAAATGGTTTAGTTTTAACAGTACTACAAGTGAACAGAAAAGGAATATAACATAATTTATAGTAGAAGAAAAAGGATACTTACAGTCTTCCAGTGTGTTTAGAGGCACTTTAGCATAAGGCTTTATTTTCAAGTAGTGAAAGTATTATTTTGTAAAAGCACTAAAAAGCTCTTTCAAAAAACATATATCTAACTGAAAACATGCTTCCGGGAAAATATCTCGAGTGTTTCTCCCAAAATCACATCTCTTCAAAGAACTTTTGTTCATTTCAGTCAAACACTGCAACATGGACCGAAAGATTGTTTGAAAGCACTTTGGGCAATACCAAAACAATCTCTAATAATAAGAAAATCTCTACCACTAATAGTAGCAGGATATTTTTCTAACAATTAAATCAAATGCTGGTTGAGAATTGAGAGACAGGTCTGAATCAATAAAGTGCATGAGAATGATTTCAAATTTTGTTTTGAAGATTAAGAAACAAAATCTATAATTAAGGTTTGTAGCAGTAGGAATTCAACTACGTTATCTCGAACAAAAGTGAACAGTATACTTTTTTGCCAAGATTATCAACCAGTAACTATAATCTACAGAATACAATTAACATAACATTAAGATTATCTTATTTTCACCTTCACTCCATCAAAATTGTATTTAAAAAGAGTAAATTAACGGGGATAAAAATGGAAGCAATCTTAAACAAGCTGAATTAAATAAAACAAAAAATATATATATTACCCCCAATTCTAACCTCTTCATCAACAAGCTCTACTTTATTCAAAGCGAGCGTGAGTGGAATGCCGGTGGACTCAGCCTCGACCAAGAACCTGGTGAGGGTAAACGGCTCGAGCTTCGGCTGGTCCACCGAGAAAAGCACGAGCAAATGGTCCACATTCGCCACCGGAGGGTCCAGAATCTCCGTACTCCGTTGAAACACATTCTCAATCATGCCCCTGCGATCCACCCAATCAATGGACCCCACCACCACCTTGTCACCAACCAAAACTCTCCGTTTTATCTTCTTCAACAGCGCTCTCACTACGCAGAGCAACTCCACCCCTGTTTTGTCAGAAGAATCGGTGGTTCTAGAAGGTTCGGATTGGACAATCACGCGCATGAAGTTAGCTTGCGCCGAGGCTACTGAGCCGATGGCTTGGGACTCCGTGAGGTTAGGTTTGTCATCTGGAGAGAGAACCGGAGCCAGAGATGAATATTCTTTCAAAGTATGCTGTTTGGCTCTCAGGAGATTCTTGTTAACATTATCCCTTGATTTTTGCTGCTGGTGCTTGGCTGCGGCGGTGACGATTGGGAGGTGAGTCAGGTGACGGTACTGGATGGTTGACACGCGGCGGATGAGGTTGGTGGTGGTGGGTGCTCGGTGACGGAAGAGAGAAATTGAAAGGATCGGCATCAGAATCGTTGAATTGGTTGATGATTTTCGATCAATTATATGAACGGAGAGGATCAGATGAAGCGAATTGTCGCGAGTTGGGCATTTTATCTTTTTTATTTTCTGTCTGTTGGTAGGAAAGGAAGTATTTCAGTGTGCAGTAGCTTCTTCGAGTGACCATTGGTAATAGCTACTGCAAACACTGCTAACTAGCTATTGAAACGACTTCGTTTCCGCAATTTTGATTTAAGAAATCGAACGGTTGGATCGTGAATGGACGAACAAAATCAGACGGTTCCAGTTATATAATAATATGTATGCCAAAGGAGAACGAGTGGCACAAATCGTCGCCGGAATGATGTCTCGTCGTGTCAACATTCAGCCGACATAATTTAATTTGTGAGATGTCATAAAATTATAAATAAAAAATATTTATTTTTTTTAATTTATTACCGGTTTATAATTTATTTTTACTTTATTAATCATATAATATATTTTATTTGATACGATTAAATTATAATTAGAAATGATAATTTTACCTGCAAATTCTCTGCTATCTGATTTTATGGGACGAGTTAGATATGTCTATTAATGAGTTTGCGATGAATTTAAAAAAATAAATTAAAAATTATAGCAAATTTTACAATTAAATATTTGAAAATATATAATTTTTTATTTTTTTATTTTAAAAATACTAAAACGATGTCGTTTTAATGTTAATGTTAAAAAATGTCTAAAACGATAATATTTTGATGTTATAACAAAAAATATTTTTTATTTTATTTTTAAATTTACACAATTATTCTTAATATAAAAAAATGAGTTAAAATATTAAAATGATTTAATTAAGTTATATTTCGAATTAATTATATATGAATTTGTAAAATAATTATATATTTTTTTATAGAATTGTTATTATTAAAAAAATTTATGTACTTAATATTTTATATAAATGATATTTTATTTTGAATTAATTCCGAAAATTTATAATTTTAATGCTGAAAATTTCATTAAAAATTTATAAATATTCACCTGAGTTTGATAAATATTAAGTATATATTTAAGCAAATTTGATAATTCTTGCTACAAATTTAGTGTAAATTTAGTATAAATTTTTTTAAAAGATAAAAATAAATTTAGAAATACCTGCCCTAAATCCAATTAAAACCAGGAGTAAGCGAAGTTTTCTTATGCTATCGGACTGACTAAAAGATGCAAACAAATCCAAAATGGGCTTTCTGTTTTTGGGCTTTATTCTGCTTAGGCTTTTCAGTAAAAGTTTGAGGCTGGGGAGGATTTGGTCCTCCTAATTTTATAAAAAAAAAAAAAAAAGGTGTACATGTATTTGACTTCCATGTTCCAAATCATATTTTCTTTCTTTCGTCTATCGATCTCCTAAATAAAGTTCTATAGCTCAGTCGCTGATTAAATTTGATTTGTTACAACCAGTATTAATTCATTGACTTATTAAATTTTACAGATGACGTAGTCAACCACTCTTCTTGCATGATAAGAAAGGTGTAATCACGTTGACTTATTAATTATTTACAGAAACATAAGCTGGCTTGCGTCAGTTTTAAAACCAGGAAAATAGATAATTTGACATAATCATGTTAAGTTTAAACAAGTAATTAATAGAACCCTCTCGCAACGCCAAGGGCCGTTCAGCCACCATGTGTCAATAGAGCCCCAAACAATGGACATATACTTTTGACAAATGGGTATCTATTATTGATTTAAATTGATATGTAATCGGAATAAAATTTCAATAATGATACCCAACAACTAGTATCTTTTTGACAATTCGTATCACGTGTGTGCAGCACATATTCTGTAGGCTCATAGTTAGTGTGATAGGTCAATAATTGAACTATCTGTCGCAAAACGCAATAGCCAAGAGCCATTGAAAATGGTTGTTTGCATTGCCATAAGCCCATAACCATATGCAATAATTTATAACAAATTATTAAACCCAATTTTTTTATTTATTTTTAATTAAAAAGTGATACACTTTACAATCATGATCAGAAAGACGGGCGTGTAGCAAAACCGCTAGTCCATGGTGTTTAAAAAGAGGACAATTTCATCGGATCACAGCTCTATTTTATAATCGGTTTGTAAAATCGAGATCAGGAGCATCATTCTGACTAAGCACGTGTCTTTTTCTTTGAAATTCGTACCCAATCAATCCAAAACGGGCGTCCGATCTATCCAATCAACAACAACCGTCCATTCCCCATCTGTTTGTTTGGGTCCCACAAAGATCGTCTGGCCCATCCGCCGTTATCGTCGACCCGACTCCAACCAGATGGATTTATACTTGGTAGTGTTAGCCACGCGTACGCATACAAATTAATGATATTCACAATTGAAATAAATCCGACGCTCCAGATCGTAGATCAATCGTTAACAGACACGTGGACGATGTTGAAATGTTTTGGACATGTAGTAATGCTGCCTCCACTGGTAATAACCTCCAATGAGTCTCTTTGAATTTGACGGTTATGATTCGGTGCATCAGCACCACTGATTTTTCTGTAGTGATTGATACTCATATAGCTCATTTTAATCACTTGTCCGCCTCAATCAGACATCAACAATTCTACTCGGTAAATTTTGGAGCTGATCTTTTAATTCAACTTCACAATAATTCTTTAGAGTTATTGAATGGGAACAAATAAAAGCGCTTTTACACCCAAAAGCACTTTGCATAGGCAGCGTTAATACAAATAACTTAAAATTTTTTGTTTATTTATTTTTGTGTTATAACTTGCAAAGTAGAGTACAGATATGATGATAATTTTATTATATTATTGTGGTGGAATGGTTAAATTAATAAAGAGAAAAAAAATTATGAATTAATAATAAATAAAAAATTAAAAATATTATTAATTTTTTCTCTCCCAATTACAATATAATTAAAGCAGTGGTGGGATTATAAGATTCTCCCAAACACTATAGCTATTTTTTTGTAATTATAAAAGTTAAAATTTTACCTAAAACAGTTAATAGAAATAACTTAAAATTTTATAGTTAATCTATTTTTGAGTTATAACTTGCGAAAGTAGAACATAATGATGGAGTCCTAACTTATGATAGTTTTTTTATATTATTATGTTAACGTGATAGAATTATTTAATTAATAAATAACGAGAAATTTATATAAATAAAAAATTATAATATTATTTATTTATATTTATCATTTTTGTATTTATTATTAACTCATTAATTTTATATTTTTTTATTAATTAAACAGTTTTATCACGATCAAAATAATCACCCGGTGGAAGTACAGTATTTAAAACCCTTATGGAAATATCTTGTAATTTGAAGCTAGCGTTAAATTTTTACCAAAAAAGGATAATATTTGTTTTAATTAGTTAATCAGACCAGCCAACCACTGGAAATCTAACGGTAGCCAGTAACGAAGAAATAGAGAAAGAAAATGGCTCCGTGGAAACCAGTCATCTCATCTTCCCTCTTTATTTTTTACCACGATCACATCCCAACAACTCATAGTTGGGACCCACCATTTGGTCAGTCCCACTATCTAACAAAATCAGCGGTGCAAGAGAGCTCATAATATCCGAGTAGCTACACAGTAGAATCTCCCGCAAGTCCAGTTTCAGACAAAGCAATAAAGATTTTTTTTCCCATCCCCTCGTTACGGTAACAAAACAATACATAGAAACTCGTCTGTATCTTTGAGCGAAAATCTCATCTTGACGGGTCGCGCTCTGCCAGTTCTATCCTTCCCTTTGCTCAATACCATTTTCTTCGGCTTTATCTATCTAATCATTCCTCATTCGTAGCTCATCAGGGCCTCAGCAAAATCTATCTCTCTTGTTTACATCCCACCAACATTTTTACAAGTTTTTCGGCTTTACGGCTGGCCTCCTATTTTTTTTCTGGTAATAGTTCCTATCCTTTATGTCTCTCTCACGTTTGTTTTTCTGGTATTCAGATCTGTCAACGTTTTTTTCGTTAATGGTTTAGTTGTTACTGTGTTTTGGGTATGGATAAGTTGATCCCAGATTGTGATTCTTCGGAATCTACGATTTTTTTGGGTTTAGTTCGGACATTATTTGCTTAGTTCTTGTACACACCTTATATATATGCTTGTTATGTTAACAACATTTGTCACTTTCTACTTTCATTGTCTAAGCTACTACAAAACTTGAGATTTCGGTGGGTGTATTATTTGGATTGGATCAGTTCTTAGTGTATGTTTTGTATTCTATTTCAGATCTGATTTAGCTATTGCATGATAACATATAAGCATTTTATTGATTGCAGATCCGTTTGTTAAATTCTATGATATACTGCATCATATGCTGCCATTTTTGGTTTCTCTTTCTCTTAAAATCTCGTCTTCTTGTTTTCTTTGTATTATTGATGCTGAACTCTTATTGTTTATAATGAGAATCTTGTGAGATTCTTCGTGGATCCATTGTTCTTGTTTTTCCTTGTTTTGTCATTGGTTTTGGTAGGTAGGTAGGTTGGTGGGCGGGTGAACTTGAGATTTATGCTTTTACAGATTAAGAGGAAATATTAAACACGTTCTTGAGTGGTTTATCCATTCATTTGTCCCTAGAAAAAGTAGTACCGGTGGGTTTTAGTTGCTGGCCTTTTAAATTTATAGTAAAATATATGTGGAAATTAATCTACTTTATTTTCCAGGAAATTTGAATAAGTTAGTAGCAGAATTGCTTTTGTGTTGCGACCAAGACTTTTGTTTGTTTTCCTGTGCTTTTGAAAATCAAATTTTCGTACAAATTGAATTGACTTTTCTTCTTGTTATGCAATTAATTCAGGTGGTTACGGGCTTCATTGAAATGGAGGTCAAAGGAGGGTAGAACTCGCTAATTTCTATGGCCTTGACGGGTATGATCTTTCTTCTCTTCACCATATGATGTTTTGGATAAATACTGACTTTTGCTTATTCTAATCTTGAAAGTGGTTGTGATGATTTTCTACTCTTATATGTAGGTATTTGGGCAATGTGTGGTGGGAGAGACAATATTAAAGGCCTTAAAGTTACTCAACATAGAACAACAGGAAGAAATTACTTTAAGAGCAAAAATTCTGGTATGGAGTATGAATCAGACTGGACTAAACATAGGAAATCATCAGCATTTACTGCTCAAGTGATCCGTTCTGCTACATCTTTCATGCCTTGGTCTCGTAGAATCCCTATAGGTGATGGGTATCATGAATTTCTTTAGTTAGTTGTGTGTCATTACGAAAACATAGATAGATTTGTCAGAAGATATAAATAAATTCAAGAATCATCAGCATTTCCTTGCTTTGCAAAATTGGAATTGCCTGGTGTTGTAAGTGGGAAGAAGAGAATTACAGAATTGAATATGTATTTCTCCACATCGACTGAACTAGATAAATCCACTGCTTTAAAAAGCAATCAATGTTTAACTTCTCAGTTTGCTAATGATCTTGACAGCCTTATACTGCCAGGGCTACCAGATGATGTGGCAAAGCTTATCCTGGCACTTGTTCCTAGTTCCAATTTCCCAGCCATGGGGGCAGTCTGCAGGAAATGGAGATTATTTATCCAAAGCAAAGAATTCTTCACTGTGCGAAAATTACTTGGGTTGTTGGAGGAATGGCTCTGTATCTTAACTATGGATCCTGAAGGAAAGCAGAACCAATGGGAGGTTTTGGATTGTATGGGAAACAAACATCGGCTTCTTCCTCTTATGCCTGGTCCTGTGAAGGCTGCGTTTGGGGTGGTTGTCCTTAATGGGAAGCTTCTTGTCATGGCTGGCTATTCAGTGACTGATGGGACTGCCTCTGCCTCAGCAGATGTTTATCAATATGATTTTTGCCTCAACAGGTTTGGTTCTGTTTCTTTTTTCTTCTTTTTTTGTTTTTCTAGCCTTGGAATTTAGATGTAATTTATTGACTCCATCAATCTCTACCAGCCAGGACTAGAAAGTTTGATAAGTTATCAATTTATTTGTAGTTGCTCGTGTTTAATAACTGGATACTGGTAGAAGCCAAGAAATATAATCTGTTTGAGTTACTGTGATACCTTAGGTGGGCAAAACTTATGATATGTACCTACAATTATTTCTATTTAAAGGTCTTCACGCACTTTATTGAAAAACATATAAACTGACTTTCCATTTAATCAATACTGACTGTCTGATTTGCTAAATTTGTAGAAACTGTGAATGTAAATTGTCCAGTCAACTGATCAGCATGAATAGTCACAAATTCAGTTTAATGATTGGTTACTTGTCTAAAAACATCAGTGGGCTCTTTAATATTCACTCCCTTGAAACCGATTGTTGATCCCGACCAAACCAACAAAAAAGTGGGGGAAGTTTGTGTGTGTGTGTGTGTGTTTTGCCTATTACTCTGTTGTTCTCCATTCCTAACCTCATCATTCTTCAAAGTTAGAATTTCTTCATTTTTCTTGTTAGCTTTATAACATGTTATTTGCAATTTCAGTTGGAGCAAATTGCCAAACATGAAAGTGGCTCGTTATAACTTTGCATGTGCTGAGGTGAATGGAAAGATTTATGCTGTTGGAGGCTGTGGATCAGATGGAGAGAGTCTCTCCAGTGCTGAAGTCTATGATCCTGATACGGACAAGTGGACCCTGATAGAGAGTCTCCGTCGACCAAGGTGGGGTTGTTTTGCGTGTGGATTTAACGGAAAACTTTACATCATGGGTGGAAGGTCAAGCTTCACAATTGGAAACTCAAAATCTGTTGATGTGTACAATCCCGAGAGGCACGCCTGGTGTCAGATGAAGAATGGTTGTGTGATGGTCACTGCTCATGCTGTGCTTGAAAATAAGCTCTTCTGTATGGAGTGGAAAAACCAGAGGAAACTGACCATATTCAATCCAGAGGACAATTCATGGAAGATGGTACTGGTTCCCTTGACTGGTAGCTCAGCCATTGGATTTCGATTTGGAATACTGGATGGAAAACTTTTACTTTTCTCATCAGAAGAATATCCAGGTTACAGCACCCTTATGTATGATCCAAATGCAGCCCCCGGCGCAGAATGGCAGACCTCCAAGATAAAGCCTTTTGGCTTGTGCTTGTGCAATGTGACAATCAAAGCATGAATGAAAGGAACAAGCACATTGCCTGCAAATTGAGAAACCTTCCTCTCTTTGAATAATGCTTTTGTGGTTTTGATGGACATCTTGTATTGATAGACCATTCTAGTTGGATAATCTTTTAGCTCTTTTGACTTAAATCATCGTATTTCACATTAAATTTGTTATGTTTTCTGGTTGGTAATGTTCTCATGCATTTCTACCTTGATGCTATGTACACATGGCTATGAAAAGTAATGCTTGACACTATAGCATGATCATTGCAATTCTGTATCAATTAGCATTTAAAGGGATGTGGAGATCCTCCAGTGTAACAGGAACGGCATTGGAGTTAAAATTTACCTTTGTACATATATGAATTTAGTTATGAATTGTGTGCTAAAATGTACGACAATTTTAAAAAATTGCGTAAAATTTAAAATAATTAACGTAAAATTAATTAAAAAATGTATAGTGATAAATTTAAAATTGAATGTATTATGGATAATCTTGGATTTTAAATATTAATAAATAGTACGATCTAAATTAATTTATTTTTAGACCACGAATTGAATATTTGACGACTCGAGATTATTTGCACAGTGTCAGCGTGGCGAGCCGCTACCCAAAAATCGATTGGCTATATGTAACCACACTTGGTCTCGCGCACACGCTCGCACCCGAACCGTTAGCTGGGGCAAACTCCAAAACCCCAACCTTTATACAATGTAAATGGCAGCTCCTGCTTAAAAAAAAATAAAATTACAAGCACTCCCCGCTCTGCACTAACATCAAAACGCACAACGCAATGTTCGGTTCAACTCCAGGCTTCGGCACACCTTCTACGACGCCGGCTTTCGGCACGCCATCTTCTACTCCGGCATTCGGCACTCCGTCCTCCACTCCAGCATTTGGCACACCATCTACGTCGTCTTTTGGCTCCTCTCTGTTCTCTACTCCGTTTTCTTCTCAACAACAACAACAACAACCACAACAACAGACGACGCCATTTCAACAACCTGCCTCTGGATTCACTGGGTTTGGGTTTCAGACTCCGTCGGCTGTACCGCAGCCAAGTCCTTTTCCCAATGTTCAATTGACTACTCAGATGGCTCCCGTGGCCCCCCTTCCCTTCTCGCTCGCCGATCGCGACATTCAAGTTTGTTTTCTCTTCTTTTTGTTAGTATTAAAACTAAGAAACCTAACGTGAGGTTTGGGATTTGTGATTTTGTTTTTGTGGTCTACAATTTTTTAGGCAATTGTTGATGCTTTTAAGGACGAGCCTACCAACCCTAAGTATGCCTTTAAGGTCCGTTTTTCTTCTGAACAGCTAGAATTTTGTTTATTAGAGAAATTGGGCGTTCACTTATTGTGTTAATTCTGCAGCATTTGTTGTTCAGTGTCACTGAACCGCAGTATAGAGTGAAGCCAGCAGGTGTTTCAGATGTGAGTTTGTTCTTTTTTTGGGATTTTTTTTGGTTCTTGTTTCGTGAGAGCTGACACTGTGGCTTTATTTCTTGTTATAATCATCTTTTTTAGAGTTTGCTAAGTATGGAAGATAGTTTGTATTGGTAGATTATGTGGGCGGAGGCTATGGGTAAATTGGAGGGTATGGATAGTACTGACCGGGAACGCTTGTGGCCTCAGCTCGTTCAGGGTTTCAAAGATCTTTCGCATCGCCTAAAGGTTTTTATTTTATTTTATTTTATTTTTGTGTATTTGAGGCATGAAGTATTTTAGTTTTAAATTCATATGAATGTCTGTTGTCTTTTATTTTCATGCCAATGGATAACCTATTGGGAGCTCTGCAGAAATCATGTCATATTGCCCTTATCTGTTGATGTTGCTAATGCCATTATCTTTTGCCCGTTGGATTAGCAAAATTTTCAATTAAATATTATGAATCATTGGTCTTTTTATATGCTGTTCTGTGAGCTAGGGCTTAGTTGATTTTTTTCCCTTTATTTTTCTTCAAATGCCTTTCAATATTGAGAAATATAGCCAGTAGATGTAGAAGTAACTATTGTATTGACTAATGATTTGTGATCATTTGGGTTTCTGTTCACCAAGCTACATGATAAATAGTAAGATGATTTTCCCATTGAGAAAGAGATCTAATTTATTCTACATGCTTTATCAAGGGCAACAGTGGTATGCACTTTCATGCGTTAGAAATGACGAAACATTGTGGGTTTGAAACAGTAACATGGAAGCTTGAGAGACTGACTGGGCATGATTTGAGATATCAGTGGAAAATGAGAAACATTAGTTGAATTATTGATGAGGAGACATTTTATACTCAAGTAAATAATAGAGTCCTAACTTATGGGATAAATTGCCTGATTTTAATGATAAACAAGTATCAAATAGACCAAGTGGTGGGATCAATGATGGACAACAGACTTGTAGCTAGATTGAGAATTATTGTTTGAGAGCTTTAGTGCTCCAGTCAACTAAATTTTGAAGCTTGAATTAGCTTTGAGTGCACATCTTGGAGATCTCATGGTTGTGCCATTTGCTGAATAGAATGATAGAAATTTCTTAATGCCAATACTGATTATAAACAATTTTATAAAATAGTTATAGTGTAGTACGATTCATAAACAACATTTAGATCTAAGTATTCAAGTGGAAGTATGGCTAGCATTGGTGGAAATTTCAGATTTAAAGCTCAAGTAGAGCAAGTGACCCCTATGGGTTTGCTCAGAAGGAAAGCTTTGGTGCAAGTTAAAGGTTTTACAATGGCAAGGTAAAGTAAGTTTAGAGGGCGCTGAATATAAAATGACAAGGTGAGGACCACCCTGCTTTAGGATACCACTAACTATTGCATTGTTTCTATGCTTTGCATTTTTTAGGATAAACAAGGTGGCTAATATAGTTGTGTGCTTGTTACTCGAGGCTTCATTGTGTGAGGATTATGCACTTGTTCCTTTTAATCATTATAATCTGTGTGGCCGGTAGTTTCTGACTCAACATTGTGACACTGGGATTAATGCAGCTCCAAGATGAAGTCATTCTTGCAGATGCTGAGAGATTAAGAATCACTCAGAGCAATGTGAAAATGGTACTCTTTTCTCTTTCTGTGGCTCTTCATGGACTGCAGGTTTGAAACATGCTTTCACATTAAATAACTTTTTGCAGCTTCAAAGGCATTTTCAAGCTGAGACTCTGCCTTGGATTGAAAGAATGAGACAGAAGGAGCAAAGTCTTCAAAGGCGTCTTTTAAGGGTGAGAACAGTTTCTGCTTCATCTATAAGCTGCAAAAATGAGTAGAATGATTATATGCATTGTATCTGATATTTAATGCTTTCGTGTGTGCCTTTGTTAGAGTCAGCACATAGTCTTCTTCCGCTACCCCTTCCCCTCCTTTTTTTTTTTGGTTCTTTGATTGGGATGATCTGTCCAGTTTCTTTGCTATCATGGTGACATACTGCATCTGCTAGGACACTCTTGGTCATCTTTGTGCAAGTAACTTAGGAACTTAATGCTAGGCTAGTCAGTTTAACCTATATGGCGTGGGTGTGCCCATAGGTGATGAGAATTGTTGAAGCATTGGAGGGTAAGGGTTGCCGATTGCCACTAATGAAAGGGGAAGTTGCATTGGCTGAGAAATTAGCTTCGATAACAAGACAGGTTGGTCTTAATCATCCATGACCCTCTTTTTATGCTTCCTGCTTCTTTGGGTCTATTATCAGGAAATGGTACTGACAAGTAAACACGATTTTAGCTGAAAGGATCTGGAGCGGAACTTTCTAGAAGGGTTCAAAACTTGCTCACTGTATCTCGCATTCAAGCAAATGCCATTGGTGCTGCTGGTTCTGTTTATCTTCCAGGATCAACCAAAATAGATGAACAGAGTCTTGCTGATATGCAGGAGGTAAGTGCAAGAAGTTTGATATATCCCTTACCACTATTAACTGTTATATTATCTCTAAAGTTGTGTTGTGGGTCATCTTATATATTTCTGCAAACCACGATTAGTATTCTATTAATTTCCTTTTTGTGTGCAATATGAAATTTTGCAATTCGTAACCTTTATGGAATACTGACATTTTGACATAGCTGGACATGGTGTCGTCTACTTGTGTGTTTACAATTTGATTATTCATGCTAGTGGAAATTAAGAATCCTTTGTGTGGGTACAGGTCTTACAACAACAGACAGAGGCCATTGCAAGGCTTGGCAATGTGTTGAAGCGAGATATTAGGAACATGGAGATTATGATGGCAGAGGACACAGAGATGACAGAGGATGTAAGCTGAAATGGTGTAGTAATTGATGCATCCTTGATGATGATTCTTTGGTGTATTCTACTTCTCTAATTTGCTGTTGGATCAGTTAAGAAATCAACTGCTACTGCTAGAGTTGTTGACCGCAACAAAGTGATTATCATCACACCTTACTTGAAATACAAAGGCCCGTCTTTATCTCTTTCTTTTTTCGTTGTTGCGGAAATGAGGTCCCAAGGCTATCCAATGGAAGACAAGTAGTGACCATTGTACGGGTTTATACCATTTGTGCTTATGGAGATATGTTTTGGCGCGATAGTCCATCAACATCTCCTTAGTTGTGACTTGCATTGCGTGACAAGAGGACCTCATGTATGACCATTGTTGTTAAGGAACTTCTAAATCCGTTTAGAGGGAAAATCTTGGATCTTAGTGCTTTCTTTGGTGTTTGACTAGAAATTTATCAAAATTTTCATTTGATTCTCCAAATGGAATTAAAAAAAAAATGAAAAACATAAAATGAGAAGGTGCTGAGCACATGTATCAGTTGAATTTGCAGCAGGTTCACAATAATGTATATTCCCAGCCCTTAGCTGCTTCCCTGACGGATTAACTTGTCCTCGGGGATTAAAATATGGGATTCTGGATTATTTATAGTCCAGCGATTGCGTCTATTTAAGTTTGAAATCGCTTTCAAAATTCTCACTCGCTAATCCCTTGACATTTTCTGGGCAAGTGTCCGTGCATGGCGTGTCAATTATCAACACTAAAATGACATCCAAAACATCAGTGCCAGACTGCCAGTGAAGAGTACCCGTGGGCCGTGATGACATTCATGTATTTACAATGTGCGAAAGGGTAATGCATGGGCTACATGGAGAATGTTAAATCATCAGACATTTACTAACTGGGACTATACGTTTATATTAACTACTATAAGATTTCTCATTATTCTTCAAATGCGTACAAATGCGAAGGCTGAGCATCACAGCTGATATAATGTTACTACCTCTGTCAAAATATTGGTACATATTTTCTCTCTATCTGAAGTTCGAACTTGTTCTCTCTTTTTGTTAGCAAAAACTTCTATATGGATGAGACTTCATATCAAGTTTCAGTGTAAGCTTCAGCCATAATTAATAGCACAAGTGATGTCCAACCAGTGAAAAGACGTGCACCTTTACCCTTACCCTTCTCCTGATCATATTGTTCCCACTGAAACCCGGTTTGGTGGTAGTTGTGAACCACATTTCTGCAGCAAGAAGGTAAAAACATTGGAACTGAATTTGAAATGCGAAGCAAGCAAAGATAAAGGCAACGTGGACAATTTGAATACCTAATCAGATTGCCCCTTAATTCATCATAGATGACTTTGGCTCTGTCCCTGTAAGGTCCATTCACTGCAGGAATTTAACCATTTTGTGCAGAAGACTAAATGTGAATGAAGGCACAATTTTGTGGAAAAAATATATATACTCTAAGTTTGTATTCTGCTTATTACTTAAGGGGTTTATACCTTGTGAGTAATGGTGGAGTGCAGAAAGAATTCTGTAGTTCATATTCATCCAAATTGGACCTCTCCAATAAGGTGGGTCATGCTCTGTGTTATGTTTCATGTACAAGGAGCTGTGGCATTCAAGGTAACATTTTTCATTAAATAACTTGAGAAACAGCAACCAGATTGATCATGGGATCATAATTGTATAAATAGAATAGTACAAATGCGATAAACAATCACCTTGTTTTTGAAAGAGAGCGAAGTCCATAATCAGTCCATAAGATGCTTCTGTTTGACATGAGGTCAAGCTGTTTATCTAGAATCCAAGAATCCTGTGTGAATCAATAAACATGAGAGATCTGTCACCTTGTTACAAAAGTTAAGATGAGAGCCTCATTAAAGATTTAACTGATAGAAACTAATTTCAACACATTCTCTATGCAACTTACAGGTGGAATCATCTTCTCCATAAATGGAAAAAGGCTAACATAACCAACGTTGGGAACCAATCTCAATTCTGGTCTTTCTAGTACTTCCCGAACAAGCTCTCGAGTTGGATAATTATTTCCAACCTTTATTTCTTTCCAACTTAAACGAACCTAGAATGATAGAACCAACAATCAATACTTGCCGAGCAAAATGACATTAAAGGTTCACAAATCAAACATTGAATTCAGTGGCACAAAAATTTATTTAACAGCAAATGTTGATCTAATGCCAAATGATAGAACAAAAAGACTTAATAAGCCTGGCAAATAAAGTCCCTAAAGAAATCACTGTCCACTTAAGGACTGATATTTACTACATGCACAGAAAAAAAAAAACAGAGCTTTTCTACATTTAAACAAACAAACAGGAAATATTTTCCAGATTTAACAAGATCGCAAGAGTTAAAGATACAACCAAACAATGCAATTGGAAGGATTATATCATCGAAATCCATATATCAGTGGCAAGCTTACAATATTTTTTTCACAATGCGTAGAGTAAACGTGTAACAGAATTAGTGATTGCGAGTATTTGACAATATATGGCATGGTAATCTGAGAGGAATAGCAAAAAACAAGCAGCACACCTTTTCTGTATGATTTCCGAAATCAAAATAAGCTCCATATGCAGGATCAAAATGAATCTGCCAAAGATCAATCACAAATGACAGTGATAAGTCCTCAACGTATGTTTGAAACCTTCTAGCTATTGCTTAGCAGCTCTCTCTAGGATATCAGACCATTATTGCGTTGGAGAAATTGTTATTGTTATGTAATACTACATAACAAATTAAGAACCACTAAAAATGTAAAATCAGAAAAACTTTCAAATGATAGAGATGAAGAAACCTGATTAAGAATTTCAAAATCTGAAAGCAGCTTAGCTGTTGAACCATATTCCTGCATCATTTAATTTTCAAGGTTTGTTAAGTAAGAAATAACTCCAGGTTTTAAATATATTTGCTCATTATACCTTTTCATGTTCATTTCCCCTCTCTAACAACTCAGTAATCAAGTGCAAGGAATCTGCTGCAAGTAGCATCCAGCATCTAAGATCCAAGTGGCGTTCTTCTTCACTCGGATGTGAAGCACGGGGATAATCATCGAACCCAGAGGATAGAGTCTGGAGAAGCCAGAAACAATGTAAATTAACCATCCATATCCTCAACATATGTTAACTTAATCAAGCCAACATTAGTTCACTCAAAATTCAGTAAACATAATTGAGAATATGAATCCATGTGTCTGGATATAAAGAAAATGAAATCATTGCTTCTAAGATCACCAGTTAAACATCTAGGTTCCACTGCTATTATGATTATGCAAATGAGGCTCTCCTAGGTTCATTTTACCTTGCACTTCTTCAATTGCATTACTGCATACCTACTTTTCTTGACCTAGTTGCCATCAAATGTTTCAATTCTAATGTTGTAAGACCTTTGTAAAGAAGTTTTACCGAATGATATCACAATTCAATGATTTATTGGTTCTAAAAGGTGAATGATCAGATGTTTCAACTCTAATGTTGTAGGACCTTTGTAAAGAAGTTTTACAGAATGATACAATCACAAATCAATGGTTTATTGGTTCTTAAAGGTGAATGATCAGATGTTTCATGGCTCAATAGTAGCAGAGTACATAATACTACTCTGTCTATGAATTGAGACCTAAACCTGCCCAAACCCAATTCTACAAAAATATTGAGCCAAGAATCAGACTTGGTAACGAATTTTTTCCTAAACTGCAGAGGGTGTCTAATGGTCAATTCAGCTAGCCAATGCACTTGCACAAAGTCTGATTTTTGATCTATAAAGGCTGTGCATATTCTTCAAGCTCAATGATATGATCACTAAGAGTTGTAAACTACCAAATTAAGAAATAGAACCATGAACTCATCGGGCTAGGTTCGTCACAACTCAAACCAATTTTTCTTGGTGCAACTTTCTGTTACAAATTAACCTTGGGGAGTAATCTGACCAAATTTGGGGAAAAAATACAAGCACATGCTATTTATTTATCCAACATTGTCCTTGTATAGACTACATTATGCTGTTTTGACTTCAAATAGTACACAGTAAGAGTGAAGTTTAGGACAATTATAACCTCTAGAACAGATGCCCCAAATCAAAGCAATACTCTGCAGAAGCTTAAAAGAAGAAAAATAATTGATAAGCGTAACATTTAGAATGCTAGAATAGAACCTTGGGATTTAGTTCACGCACTGTTGTGTTATCTCTTCCAAGCCAAAAGTAGCTGCTCATCTCCTTTCCTGTTTTGTAAAGGTGATACTAAAAATCATTCAGATTTCAGAAAGTAACAAATCTCAGCTCATTAACAATTGAATATGTATTCTCTAAATCTCATAATCAATAATCCAATTGAACATCATCTCAGAGAACCTCAAACCATTATTTAGGTTATAATAAAAAACTCAACAAAGCCTAAAGCTCGACCCTTCGGGAGGTTAACAGAAATCCTTGATCACTATTCTAACAGAAAATTTTCCATTGAGATTTATAAATACTTAAGTTTCAAGAACTTGTAACTTTATATGAACAATATTGGCTACATTCGACGCAACCCATTTGTCCCAATGGATTTAAAATGGTTATGCAGAAGTTACAATGTTGAACATGAAAGAAGGGAAATATCTACGAGCATGAGTGTGTTTGCTTCTTGGTGTGGAATTCCATATAGCATCTTTCATCTCAAATTAGAATACAGTCAATATACACACTGTAAAACCACTCATATGCATTGAGCACCCGGCCCTCCAAAAGAAGCCACAAAATAAAAATAGAAACCCTGATATACCTGACTGAGTACTGTTGAACCACTGGAACCATGCTTCAAGCCGAATAAGAGCCTGCTCAAGGAAAGAAGAGATCTCATTGCTTTCAGTGGCTGTAAATTTGTTTTTCTTTATGCCTATTGCTAGTTCAGAAAGAGGCAAAGTTCCATACTACATATTAGATCATGTATAAAGTATGACAGTAAATGTTCATCCAGAAAATTTGGGAATATGAAAAGTGTAGACAAAAATAGAACACCAAATTATCTAATCTCTGTAAACATCATAACGGAACAGATATACTTAACACATTTCGCAGTAAATAGCTTATTCAATCATTGCAGCATTTATAAGAGGCACAAGAGAAACCAATACTTCATACATATTAACTTGCAGCGTTTATAAGAGGACTCAAGAGGAACCAATACTTCATACATATTAACTTTCAAGGATACTTCCGTATGATCACAAAATAACCATTAAACAATATCCCTGTATTTAACGTTAATACATTGGTGCAAGTTTTGAGAACCATGCTGAAAACAACAAATATCTTAAGCAGGTTTCCACAACCCTCAAATGATTACCTTTCAGCTTTAAAGCATGATCCAGTGTAACTCTGAAATTAACATTTTGAAAATGGTCAAATCTGACAACTTGGTTGATTGACTGGTGTTCCAAGCATGTCAACAGACCTCCCAAACTATACAATCAACCCCTAAAATTCTCAAATCCTATACCTAACATTTTGGCCCAATTTTCAATGAAAACTTTTCAAATGTAAAAAGTCCAATCTGATTTTTATAACATTCATAACTAATATGATCTTCAACTTAATGGTGAAAATGGTCTCATATGGTCATGATTCAGCTAGACTACATGGAGAACAAAAAATATGGAGTATTCTCCTTCTCAAAATGACTCGTATGGTGGGATACCCATAGGAAATTTTGCACTATGCCACAACAAGTCCTAATTATTAGCATCCATATAAGCATCTCTATAAAATAAGTGTGCAAGCCAATTCATAAAAATTCTATGATAAAATTAGACATTCCAACACAATCACCACAAAATTTAATTCGAAAAAAAGCTTACCACGTAAAACCAAAAATAAAGTAGGTGGATTCCCATTAGTTGGGTGCTGAGGAACAAATTCCTCTGGGACTTTACTGCAATCGCACCAGATATGACCTCGCGGAATACTTTGCTGACAAATCTAAGACTATAACATATTTGAACAGGATATTTGAGATACCTTAGAGCTTCAGCACCCAGAATCTGCTCTCGAGGAATCCATCCGTCAATATTCATCAGATCTAACCAGTGTCCAAGAATATCCAAACATATACGGACATCCCAACGCCTAATCAACATTGATACACACCAGCAGAAACCCATAAAAATGATCAGTTACCTCGTACAGATTAGTGATTTAATCGTTTATTACCTGAAATTTTCATAATCATTTCTGAAACATGCAGGTAGCAGGAAATTTGAGATGAAAAAGTTAGAACAAAAAGTAAGCAAACCAACCAGATCAATAGTTGATGAAAACCTTCATCCCAAAGAAATCCCCTCGGAAAGAAGGGTCGACTTGGAACAGCTGTATAAAGCTCGGCTGGCCAATATGAAAGAAAATTATCATGATCTTTAAGCTGCAAGAGAAAATGGCCCACTGTATAACTTTGTCAGATAATAAAAATTGACAAAGCTGAATATAAATAAAATATCAACAATTTCGAATAAAAAAAGATGCATGTCCGCCTAATATTGATTTTCTCACTACTTTGTTATTTCTTTTATTTTTACTACCCTTCTAAATACTAAAACTATATAAGGGGGATCTAGAAATGAGCCGAAATGGCTGATAGCTCATTATGCAGCAACACAATAGTATTATTTTCTATTAAATATTTTCAAGGAGAAGTAAAAGTAGAAAACAGATTGCTGGGGCTTTATCGCCAGTCAAACATACCATTGAAACCAGCCAGTCAAACTCCATTTAAACATATTTTATCATTCTACATTACATACCAGATTTATGTTCTGGGATTATTGTTGGAAGATGAAAAAATAATTCAACTGAATAAAATTTAATGACCTAAAACTTGTTCAACTTGGAACATAAATTAGTAACAGAAAATATGCCATATGTTACAAGGCAATAATGATCACGAACGAGTAAGTTACCAACTTGTAAATTCATAAATCACAAGAAATAAGCACATATGTCAAATAGAAACTACTCACTTTAGAATTTTTTGGCAGTGAAATTTTTGATTGGCCATAAAAGTAGCCAATTCCTCCCAACATATTTCCAATCGCTGCCTTTCCAACAACCATAGATTCTTAATCAAGCTGAAACACAATACTGTTATCTTTGTTGTGATAAGAAAAAGATTAAAATCCACCGCTTGATATTGAATTCCTATTAACATATTACAGTCACACTTAACATCCACTAAAAACATCCAATGAAAAACAGATGATAAATTTCTTCATATTGTAGGGGTTTCAAATAATCACAGATTTACCCCCGAGGAGGACATGGTATTTACAAAAGATAATTTTTAAATATTACCTTCTCAGCCATGTTAAAGCACTTGTCAAATTTGGCATCAAAATCACTTTGTTTCTCTTTTAGTAGACTGGTCAGTGAGGTACCTATATAATATAACAAAACTCATCACAAAATTATGAAGGAGAACAGTAATCTTTCGTTCATGTATGTCAGCATGAAAGAATTCCCACAAATTGAGAGAAGAGCTAGAAACATATAACTATATGGAAATATATTTCAGAAAGTATACAGTTTACAGAAAACCTGATAACAAAATCTTATTTTGAAAGAAACTTAAACCTGCTAAAATGTGGAAGATTCGAAGAACTCATATATCTAGGATAGACACAGGTTCACACTTGGAGTGCGAAAATTAAAAATAATAACTATGGGCAACCTGATGTGTATCTAGGGTCAAAATAGCTTGTTAAAAAGCACATAACTCATTAATAAGAAACTAATAATTATTCAAATTCAAACATTCAACTATTATACACAAATCAAATATAACTAGATTGCACAAGCATGCATATGAATTTTTCAGTCATTTTGGCCAGTCTTCGTCTTAACTATTCTCTGAGATTTGATGCTCAAATATATGGAAAAGCACTCTCAACAATAATTTTTGGATTGTATCAGAAGAAGAAAGTAAATCAAATACACTACACCAGCAACCATTTTAAGGTGAATGAAATTAACCAGTAAAGTATTCCATTTAGTTAAAACCCAAAATGCCAAACGAGGTGCAACAACTTCTGTCAATATGAAATTATGAAGAGAGATTGACAGGAGAAGATAACAAGGGCTAAAAAATTAAGGAAATTGCATTACTCATAAGACAAATTTCTGCCTAATACTTCAACTCTTCCTATAAAAAGGGAATAGCACCCCAACCCTGGTCATGCACACATTGTTAGCACCGTCTTTTTCCCTTAATTATAAGGAAATACATCAAAAGGAAAATTTTGAAATTGGCATTGGGGGGCACTGCTGTCCTGATAGAATCTTGAACTAGAATTCAACTATAAAGAAAAACGAAAAGTATAGTAATACTAAGAAGAAAGCATTCTGAAAGTTGATCATAAAAAAGAGAAAGAAAATGGGATAGAGAAAAAACATCATTACTTTGAAAACGTAACAGACAAACAATGGATTCATTATTGAGATTAAATGGATCAGGAGAAACCTGTTAGGCTGCTTAGACGTTCCTCTACCCTTGAACTTTTTACGCCAGTTCCAGATATTAAAGCAATATCTACTTTGAATGGAATCCTGGCAGAAATCTGCATAAGAATTATAAACCCTGATGCAAATTTAGGTGACAACTGAAACTGGAGATCAAAATCATGATTGTGAATACTTTGATAAATTTCAAGCAAACTCATACCATCACTTCCATGACCACATACCTGAAAAACTAAAATGTTTGGAGAGTTAACGAACGTGTCACTTAGCTGCAGTCGACCATACATTCTACCCTGGTACAAGCATGCATAAAAACAGATAAATAATGACAATGAAACTTAAAAGTGCACAGTCCCTTTAACATTATGACATGATTATGGTGTTGAAAACTCAGATGCTCATGAAAATATAACATACTTGAGCTCCAAGATTTTCCTGGACCAGATCAGATAAGTTATGAATGTTGGGAGTCCTGAAACCAGAATAATGGACTTCCAAATCATCCTGCAAAAAGGGATAACAAACATTAGTTGGATTTAAATAGCATCCAAGTGAAGAAGCAAGAAGATTGTCGATGAATATTAATACGGTTATGGCAACAAACTATTTGAGAGAATTGGCTTGAGAAGGAAAAAAGATGCATGTTTCGTGGCGAGGCAAGGTGAAAGACAAAAAATATTCTTTTTTTTTTTTGGAGAATTTACAAAATACATTCTAGACACCTCTTAAAGCAAATTTCTCACATAAATATTCAGAATACTCTTTAAACCTCTTACTTAGATACTACCATGGTTTTGCATAAATATTTTGACACTGGGAAAATCAGTCATTTTACAGTTTATTACATCCTACAATGAGGACCCGACAGAAAACATGCACCCTATGGAAGAATTGCTTGGATACACATAAAACCAGTACACACAGATATTACGTAGCTTATGTTCTCATGCTTCCTTCAGTGGCATCGCATTATAATTCTAGTAGAACCACACTAGGTTTTTTTCACTATTTCATTCCATTGCCAAATTACCATTGCTTTTAAGTGTAGCTGCCAACCTCCAATGTCCGCTCGTGAACCAGTTGCCAGGAGAGAACTGTCAAGAATATCCAAGATATCTTTACTCAAACTCAGAGCATTTCCATCTTCATCAGCCAAATAGAAAAAAAGATGTGCACTTCTCTGCATATTGTTATCCCATCGAGACCTGTGAATTGCCCGTGATCACACTAATCACTTTACAAATTGTGAAATATACCTAATGAACATGACAATTTTATACTAAACATATTGTATGCATATAAGAGAGCAGATACTAAACCTCCTGATCATGCTACTTACTCCTCATTTTGCACATTCATTCGAACTGCCCAATCTCCTCCATAGCCACTGCCATCTCCCTTGGATTTCAAGAAACTTGTTGCTAAGGACATGTCTTCGTCAACCAGCACTTGATGTCCAAAATCACGACCATTATGATGCGTCCACCCATATTTGCTCAGCTCATCAGAGTCTTGGCAGACATGCCGCAAGTAGTATCTGCTATCCTTTACACCAATCCACATCAATCCAGCAACCAAAGATCGAGGAGTCCTGCAAGTTACCATTACTAACATCTATAATTCATAAATTCTGACAAAAGAGAAAAATTTAACACAACATATAAGTCTCAATATGTCAGCAAATATTAGCTTCGCACAGCTTCTAGAATATATATTCCACACTCCGATCATCAGGTTCTTTATTTAACTTTTAATAGCTACCTTTCAGTTCATAGAATGTCATAATTTGAAATAATTTCAATTTTCAAGAACAAAAATAATTGACTATCAAATAATATACCTGGCGCGAATTCCAAGATAAATATGAGGGCGGTAAGTTCCCCAGTACAAGCTCTCTTTATGCTCACCTTGAAACTGTTAAATCGATTAACGTATTAGTCAAAAAGAAAATGCATATAAACATCCACCTGAAAATGAATAAACTGAATTTACCATAGGAAGGTCCATGACTTTGGGTGCAGGAAACGGCGTGATGACCCTAGGCTTTTCATCGTCTTGATCGGGTTTCACAAGACGATGAATCAGGAACAAAATGATTAAGAACGCAAAAACGCTAAAACCTAACATCGTTTTGATACTAACGTTGAAAATCCGAAGTAAACTGTGATCTCTACTCGTATTTCTACGGTTCATCACGCTATTCCTAGCGTCGTGGAGATACTCGTCTTCATTGACATTTGTGGTGGATTTGATTCTGCTTCGACCACTTCTTCGGCCAGTCATATTGCAGTTAATTAATACATCGATTTAGCTCAAGGATAAAAGATATGAATGATTTTACAGTCGCCCGCCCGTCGTCGTCCACGCCTATACTGGAGTGTGGAGTCTGAAACTGAAAACGGTCCCGAATGGAAATGAATAACGAATTGACGAATAGCGATGGAAATGCAGGGGCATTGTAGCTGGACATAGAGGCCGGGGCTTGCGCTACTTAGCCCAGCCTATTTTAGGCTTATTATTAAAGGAACACAACTATGTCCCCATCACAATCCTTTTTCGAGCCTTGGGGCAAGTTTTTATAAGTAGTCCATTGCTGTTCCTAAACCTGTTTTAGGCACCAAACTCGAGTATAATATTTCGAATTTCCGAATTTCAGTAAGTTTTAATTCTTCTAACTAACCAATGTTAAAAACAACATTGTCACGTCAACTTTTATACCAAGCATCAAGTGACATTAATATGTCAACTTAATTTAACTTCTAACAATTAGTTTAACATTAACTAAATTTAAATATCTAACAACTATATTTTATTTAATGAATTCTTAAACAATTATATTCTTTATCTATAAATACTTATGTAATTTGTATTTTTAAAAATATGTAATTATAAGTATTCTTATAATTTTTATATTACTTTATTAATTTTTTACATGATATCAAAGTAAATTTGATCATATATATTTTGATTATTCTTATCTTTCATTTCTTACTATCATGGAAGCATTATTATCTCTGAAACCAACCACATTCAGTTTGAATAGCTAAAATTATCTATTTTGATTTAGAGCAACCAAAAATGGATTGTGTGGTAAAGGCAAATGGGATTATGTGAGCGATATAACAAAGCAATCAAAAGAGGATGACACTAGTTTCGAAAAATAATTTCAAGAAGATAAGTTGGTTCTAATTTGGCTTCAAGGATCAATTGAGTCTTCCATCTACTTCACATACTCATTTGTAGAAACCACAAAAGAACTTTAAGACAATCTCCAAAGAGTTTACGGTAATGTTTCTAACATTTGTCATATTTATGAGATTAAAAAAGCTATTGCAAATCTTAATCAAGACGGGAAGAGTTATGTCGAATATCTCGGCATTACTCGATCGTTATGGTCAGAGTTGAATATCTTGAAGCCTCCTACGAATGATCCTACAATTATTACTGTAAGATTAGATCAAGATGAATCTTTTAGTCTACTTGCGAGACTTGACTCTTCTTTTTCTCAATTAATTCATCACATTCTCATAATGAACATCATGCCTACATTTAATGACATTTGCATGATGATTCAAAAGGAAGAAAGTTCATTCCGTCTTATGGAAAACCAAGTGAAAAAATCCCTCATGGTACGAAAGGAAGAAAACTTCAATCGTCTTAAAGAAAAACAAATTGACGAGTCTTCGACAACTATCGGAATTCATGAAAATGCTCACATTGCAAAAAACAAGAAAAATATGAAGTGTGAACATTACAAGAGGACCAATCATTCCAAGGATAAATGTTGGGTTTTTCATCCTCACCTTTGCCCAACGAAGTTCAAGACTGATGAAAAATCGACTAGAAATGAAGAAAATGCCCACATTGCTTCTACAAACGGACATGAATTTCGCATCGAACTCGAATTCCTACTTCATAAGTATAGCATTAGTAATGATTCTAGTAACTCTATTTACTTTCACTCTTCTATTTTTCAGAAACATAATGACCTATGGATTATTAATTTGGGTGCTACTGATTATATGATAAAAAATCAAAATTTGTTGACAAAAATAGACGAATTCAAAGTAATGGCACAGTAGCCAACGATCATGATGTTTCTATTAAGGGGATAGGAAATTTTAAATTGTTTAATCATGAGTCTAAAGCATTACATCTTTCTAATTTCTCATCCAATTTACTTTAGGTTAAAAAGGCTACTAATAACCTTAATTGCTCGATTACATTTAACCATAACTCAATTGTGTTCTAGAATATCGCAACCGAAAAGAAAATTGGTGAAGGAAGAGTTAGTAATGGGTTGTTTGTTCTAGACTCTCCTATTCATGCTTTAAAGTCTAATGTTTATAATGAATCAAAACTATGGCATGCTAGATTAGATCATTCTACGGAACAAGCTTCTAAAAATTTATTACTTAGTCTTAATCATAATATTGAATAATGTGAAGCTTGTATTTATGGAAAATAATTGAGACCTTAATTTTCAAATTCAGACACTAAGTATGACAATTGTTTTGACTTAGTTCACTCTGATATTTGGCGCCATGTTTAACAAGAAATAATTTAAAATATTTTGTTACATTTGCTGATCAAAAATTAAAATTTACTTGGTTATATTTACTTGCTTTAAAAGGTGAAGTTTTCAACATCTTTCAAAATTTCCATATTCACGTTACTAACTAATATAGTGTCAAAGTAAAAATCTTGAGAACAGATAACGGCAGAGAATAGATGAGCATGTGTTTCAGAAATATCTAAGGAAAAATAGAATCATACAACAAAAGACATGTCCGTACACCCCTCAACAAATTGGTGTTATTGAGCGAAAGAATCGACATCTCGTTAAAGTTGCAAGAATCTTGATGTTCCACATGAACATGCCAAAACGCCATTGGGGAGATGCCGTCACCACCACCTGCTACCTCATCAACAAACTCCCAACAAAGGTTTTTATTGGGAGGTCACCACATGAAGTCCTCACTAACTCAAAACCTTCAATTCATCACCTTAAAATATTTGATTATGTTGTTATGTTCATATACCAGGTGAACTCATAAATAATCTTGAACTAAAAGGGTTTGAAGTGTGTCTTTATTAGGTATTCTCCAACTCAAAAATGTTATAGATGCTTTCACCCTCTTTCAAATAAGGTGTACATTTCTAGAGACATAATATTCACCAAAGATGTACCATTCTACAGAAAAGATCATTTGCCAGAAGGAACCGAATATCCAACCAATATACCTGCTCCAGTTTCATGTGAACTAGAATTTTCTAAAACGCAGCGTAATCAAGAACAAATAACAATTTAAATAGAAGATGCAGAAGTCTTTCAAATTCAAATGAAAAATGCGAAAGTATCTCAAAATGAAGAAGAAACTGCTCAACGTAGAGAAGATAATATTAAACAAATACAACCGTAATCTCTAGAACATCAACATTAACCTCTCAAAAGATCAATGAGAATAAGGTATCATTCAGAATGGGTAAACAGAAGGGTTTATTACAATAATAATGCTATTACTTATCTTATTAAAAGATTTTGTAGCTATAGCCACTTATCTTTTAAGCATCAGACGTTTATTAATGGTATTGATAAAGGATTTAAGTCAAGAACCTATGAAGAGGCCCAAAGATGCAAGATATGGCGAGAAGCTATGAATGAAGAAATTCATACTTCAACAAAAAAAGGTACTTGGGAAATAACAAATCTACCTAAGAGTAAGAAAGCTGTCGAATGTAGATGAGTGTACAGGATAAAATATCGGACATATGAGACTATCGAAAAACATAAAGCTAGACTTGTGGCTAAGGGGTTTACTCAGATATATGGCATTGACTATATTGAAACTTTTGTTCCAGTTGCTAAGATGAACTCTATTCGAGTTCTTCTCTCCTTAGCAGTAAATCAAGACTGAAAGTTACACCAGATGGATGTCAAGAATGCATTCCTGCAAGGAGAACTTGAAGAAGAAGTCTATATGAAGCTACCTCAAGGTATCAAAGGTAATTACTCAACCAATCAAGTTTGTAGGTTGAAGAATGTCATATATGGACTTAAACAATCACTTAGAGCCTGGTATGCTAAACTTAATCACGCTTTTCTTAATATTGGATTCATAAAGAGTGAGGCTAACAATTTTTTTTTCACCTTACAAAGAGAAATCGGTATGACTTATCTAATTATTTATGTAGATGATATAATCATAATCGGAAGCGACTTAAAAGGAATAGAACAAGTTAAGTCACATCTCAAAATAAAATTTGATGTAAAAGACCTCGAAAAATTGAAGTACTTTCTTGGAATTGAAATAGCCTACTCAAAGAATGACTTATTTCTGTCTCAAAGAAAATATACTCTTGATCTTCTTGCAGAAATAGGAAAACTTGGAGCTAAATAGTCAAAAAGCTCTCTCGAAAGCGGATATAAGGAGTTTGAGGGGGAACCATTTCAAGATATTACATAATATTAGCGGATAGTCGGTAAGTTAATTTATTTAACCATTACACGTCATGATATTTCTTTTGCAGTTAATCAAGTGAGCCAACACATGCAAACTCCAAAAACAAATCATATGCAAATGGTAGAATGAATTTTGAAGTACTTAAAAGGCTTTCCTGGAAGCGGCATTTAGATGAAGAAGAATGAAAACTTAGATGTAATAGGCTATTGCGACGCAGATTGGGCTGGAAGCATTGAAGATAGAAAATCCACCACTAGATATTGCACGTTTGTAGAAGGTAATCTCGTAACTTGGAAGAGCAAAAAGCAAAGCGTGGTTGCAAGATCAAGCGCAGAAGCTGAATATCGCACAATGGCATCTACTACCTATAAGCTCATTTGGTTGAAAACTCTCATTCTAGATCTTGGAATAAAAATTTAGAGACCTATGAAGCTCTACTTCAACACCAAGCCGCCGTTTATATTGCATTAAATCTGGTCTTCCACGAAAGAACAAAACACATCGAAGTCGACTACCACTTTATTTGAGAAAAAATTCAAGATGGTACCATCATCACTAAGCACATTATTAGGAGTAAAGAACAACTTGCAGCCATCTTCAACAAAGCTACTAACACGGCGCTCAGCAATGTTATTCTTAGCATGTTTGGATTAATCGACATCCACAAGCCAAACTTGAGGGGGAATGTTGAAAATAACATTGCCACATCAACTTCTACGTTAAATAATATTGACACGTTAGCCTAATTTAAACCTCCAACGACTAGTTTGACATTAGCCAAATTTAAACCTTTAACAACTATATTTTATTTAATGAATTCTTAAACAACTATATTCTTCATCTATAAATACTCATGTAATTTGTATCTTCAAAAATATGCAATTATAAGTGTTCTTGAAATTCTTATAGTACTTTGTTAGTTTCTTACAATCGATACCGCCCATTTCTCAAAAATTAACAGAGAAAAAAGATTGATACAACCCTTATAAATAATTACTAAAATCAGTGTTTAAATGCTTGTTTAAATATTTACTGGTTAGAGTTAGAGATACTCGAATCTTTATATGACTGTTTACATTAAACGAGGGCAATTTTGTTTTACTTTCCCAATTTTCAAACTATTAGACCCACTGAGAATAAAGAGGTAAGAACTAGGATGAAACTATTAGTTTAAAAATTGAAAGTGGAACAATTGTATGAGGATCCAGTTTAAATATTCATCACCTAAAGTATGTTTAGAAAGCATCATTTTGTCGTGGATGAATTTCCTAGACGAGATTCACGAATCGAGTCCACGGCATTTGAATTGTATGTAATGTTAGTTCTGTGGTGGATGAATTCAAGTGTTCATTTGCGCACCACATTGAAGTAGTGTTGATTCTCAAGAACAGTTAGACTTGAACAAACATTGACTGCGTGATATTTAATTATCTTGTAAATATCATAAATCTTCAACCAAAAATCTGTACTCAGCATGGAATAGATTCCGAAAGGTAGAACAAATTTAGCTCTAACAATATCGATAAGGTGAAGATCAATTTGTGAATACCACTTGTTTGTTAAAAATGCTAAAACAGGGAAGAAACTAAGCTCACAGGCAAGCAAATATCCATAATGGCTCTTTCACTTATTTACTTATAAACTGATTTCATTGACTTATGAACTCTCAATTTTTTAATGGTTGAGATTGAGCGATAACAATCTAGCAAGGGAGCTCTCTACATCTTTGCCAGATTGCAGTGGCTTAATTGCACTTGATCTTGGAGAAAATAGATTCTTTGTGACCGTACCATCTAGAGAAAATGTATTCTTTTTGTCATATTTAGGACTTCGAGCCAACATTTTAATTGGAAGCATTCCTAAATGGCTACATCAGTTTCCATATGTCCATATCTTAGACCTTGAACATAATAATTTACCAGAGTCCATCCCTAGATGTAGAGGCAATTTAAAAGCTTCAAGCACGTTGGAGTTCGAATGAACCTTTGTTAGGCTGCTTGCACAAAACTATGGAGAAATGTGTATTATTTGATTGATGAATCAATAATTACAGCAGTCAAGAAGGCTTAGAATTTATACGAGAACATGAGTGTAAAACCTAGCTCTATGTAAAGACGATGAATAAAACAAAACTCATTTTACAGCAATACATCTGTACTATTCTGCAATTCTATTTTCATAGCAATGCAACTTACATTGACATTTATAAATCAGTTGTTTGTTTGTCCAGCTATGCATGTTTATTAGCTTCCTTACAATGATGCGTTGAGTAGCACTCTACAGAATGCTTAAGATGTAAGATAATATCTAACAATTGGCATTCACTTTGAATCGCTACCCTCAAGTGATCGTATAGAATTCTTTGAGCATGTAGAGGTGGTTGAAAAAGGAAGATAAATGAATATAGACGGATAATACCACTTCTTAGGGTCATAGATGTTAAAAAACAGAGACTAGATTGTTAACTAGTCGTTTAAGCAATATGAAGAAAGGAAGTGCTGGGAATCAACTTACTAAACTTTATTGATGTCCAGAATTTATACAAGCCTGCATCAGATTGATAAGCATTGATTTATCTAATCCGATTTTGATTTAAAAACAACAACTTCAGAGAATCTTGGTCCTAGTGTTTTATTCAAACTAAAACTTGATTAAGTAAGCAAAAATTCAAACTAAATTAAATTTCAAAACTTTCTATATCAAAAAGGATTCTCATAAAATATCAAATTCTAATACTCCTCCTTGATATTTTTACTGAGAACTCCTAATTTGGTCCTTAAATATTCGAATCTTGACCTTGTAAGAGCCTTGGTCATAATATCAGCAAGTTGTCCTTTTGAGCTGCAGTGGATTAATTTGATTTCTCCAACCTTCTCAGCTTCTCTGATGGCATGGAACTTAACATTTATATATTTAGTTTTGCCATGAAATACTGAATTTTTGCAATGGCTATTGCTGATTTATTATCAACCCATATGATTGCTGCTTCTTGCTAGTACTGGTTAAGATCTCCTAAAATTTTTCTAAGCCAGATGGCCTGATTTGCAACACTAGCAGCAGAAATGTATTTTGCCTCAGCTGTTGATTAAGCCACAACATCTTATTTTTTTGAGTTCCATGAAAAAATACTACTGCCAAAAGAGAAGACATCTCTTGATGTACTTTTAGAACCAATTGGACTCCTTACCCAGTCACTATTAACAAATCCAAATAGCTATTCACTTTCTCCATTTTTGAACCATAGGCTAAAGTCACTGGTACCTTTGATATAACTTAAAACTCTCATAGCAGCTTCAATATGAGTTCTATCTAGTTTCTACATAAATCTAGACAATAGGCTGGCAGCATACATAATGTCAGGCATGGTTGCAGATAAATAAAGCAAGCTACCTATGATGCTTCTGTAGAGTAAAGCATCAATTCTTTCTTCCTCATTTGCTATACTTAATTTTTCATTTATCACAAGTGGTGTGGCTATTGATTTTGCATTGGCAAAATGAAACTTTTTCAAGATTTCAAGAGCATACTTCCTTTGTGAAATAAAAATTCCATCATTTTCTTGATGGATTTCTATTCCAAGAAATTATCTCATCAACCCCATATTAGTCATTTCAAATTCAGCCTCTATCTTTATCTTAAACTGTTCTAGTACTTTTGAATCTCCTTCTATTACCAATAGATCATCTACATATAAGGACACTATAAACTTTACTTCACTCCCAATCTTTAATACATACAAAGTTGCCTCATTAAAGCTCCTGTAAAAACCTTACTTCAGTAAAAAACTATCAATCCTGCTGTACTAAGCTCTAGAAGCCTGTTTAAGACCATACAAAGCCTTGTAGAGTTTGTAGACTTTTCCTTCATTGCCAAGAACTTCAAACCCTTCAGGTTGATCAATGTAAATATCTTCTTCCAGCAATCCAATCAAGAAGGTTGATTTTACATCCAATTGATACGTTTTCCATCCTTGTTTTGCTGCAAGAGCCACCAATAATCTGATAGTGTCATGTATAACCACAGGAGCAAAGGTATCCAATTAATCAATGCCAAGTTATTGTAAATAGCCTTTTACAACCAATCTAGCTTTGAACTTATTTATAGAACATCTTGGTTCAGTTTGGTTCTATAAACCCACTTAATACCGAAGACTTTATGATTTTGAGGTTTATTCAATAGTTTCCAGATTTTATTTTTCTCAATCATGTTGATCTCCTCTTGCATTGCTTTCTTCTACTCCTCTGATTTAGCAGCTTCAGTATAGTTTGCTAGTTCCAAAGTAACAAAATTACATCTTTCAAAGATTTCACTGAGTGGTCTGGTTCCCTTTACTGAAAAATCAGCATCTAAATCTTCATCTAAATTACTTTTAGTTTGGAGTTTTGATTCTTCTGCTAGTAGCTTCTTACTGATGTCATCTATCTTCCCTTCTTTCTAGTTCCATTGAGCTACCTCATTGAAGCTCACATTTTTACTGATCATTATCTTTTTTGACTTCAAGTTAAAAATTATGTATCCTTTTGTCACTTGACTGTATCCCACAAAACACCAACTTCTGCTTTTTGATCCAATTTTTTTCTCTTTTCTTCTGGTACTAGAGAGTAACATATGCTGCCAAATATTCTTAGACGATCAACAGCAGGCTTGGTTCTAAACCATAACTCATGTGAGGTTTTATTATTCAAAGCTTTTGAAAGTAATAAGTTCAATAAATATACAGCAGTGTGGACTGCTTCTGCTCAAAAGCTTTTTAGCATGCTTTTTTCAAATAGCAAGCATCTTGCCATATTCATAATTGTTCTGTTCTTTCTTTCACTAACCCCATTCTGCTGAGGGGTGTATGGTACAGTGAGTTGATGCTTGATTCTTTCCTTAATACAGAAAGTCTTGAATTCTGTGGATGTAAACTTAGCTTCATTGTCTATTCTAATTATTTTTATTGGACTGCCAGCTTGCTTCTTGACCATTACTTTGAACTTTAAAAATTCAAGTAGCACTTCTGACTTTTGCTTCATATAATACACCCAACAAAATCTTGTATAATCATTTATAAGTAGAAAATACCTGTTTTCATTAAGTGATGATATACTCATTGAACCATACACATTTGAATGAATAAGTTGTAATTTCTCTGAAGCTCTCCAAGTACTGCTTGAGAAAGGTAATTTGCACTACTTTCCAAGATGGCATACCTCACATACATCATCATCAAGCTTAATAGAGGGTAAATTGAGGACATAATCATTTTCTTTCATTTTGAGAATGGTGGAATAACTGAAATGGCCAAGTCTCTTATGCTACAAAATAATTTCATCAATTTGACTAGGGTAAGCACACAATTTTGTTTGATTCCAGTTTATTGGAAATACCCTGTCTCTCATTTTAATGGCTATCAGTTCATTCCCAGAAGACTCTATAATTGTACATCTATCATTTTTAAAATTGAGAGTGTACTATTTATCTATCAACTGACCAATACTTAATAAATTTTGACTTATATCAGGTACATAAAAGACATCAGAGATAGTTTTCATACCTAAAGTGGTGTTTATTATAAAAGTACCCTTGCCTTTGACATCCACCCAAGCACCGTTGCCAACTCTTACCCTTAAAATATAAGCTCTGTCAATCTCAATAAAGCTTGCTGCATCAGAAGTCATATGGCTTATACACCCACTATCAACTAGCCTAGCCTTCTGGATATCAGAAGAATCATAGCCAGTGACAGCAAACAAATTTTCATTAGTACTGTCAAAGTCTTTTACTACCTGAGCTTGCTGAACTTGTGACTTTTTATTTTTACAACCTTGACTATGTGAGCAAGTTGATTGCAAATTTTGCATTGAACTCCAGACCTTTACCAACAAAAATTTTCTATATGACTCCTTTTTATTAGTGTTGTATGCCCTAAAACCATTCGTATTGTCAGTTTTTGGTATATTGTATTGAATTACTATTGTAATATGTATTATACATATTTATTAATAAAAGAAATTGTTTCAATTTACATGTGTATGCTACTTCTTCTATCTATACATACTAATGATAGAATATATATATGAATTGTCTAAGATAATTAGATTATCTAAATAGTTCCCTACATATGCAATATCGAATGGGCATCGATATCGCACAGTAGCACACTGAATGTCTCCGGTGAATATCATGAGATGATATTAATGTGGGTGACATAATAGTCATATCATTAACAGTTAGAGAACTATTTTTTGAACGTGACTAAAGTTATAATGAATCACATGAAAGTATGTTGTCATTAATTCATCATATGATTATACTAGTGTGTTAACTACTCCTTAGACCTGAGACATCATAATTGTTTATCGGTATAGATACACATGGTTCATATGGTGTATAAATGCGAGACTAATCATGTCTTGTACACATAAGCCGGTTTGGTTATGTGTTGTTTGTATCGAGATGCAAATGATTGTAAGATGGAATCCGTTGACTCAATACAGTGGACTTCGAGGTTCCGTTAACTCGGTCTAAATTCGAGTTCCTAATCGAATATTAGTAAATAGTTGAAAACAAATTCTTTGGCCAAAGCATTAGAGTCATACGAAAAGTTCGTAGTGACAAGTTTAGCATGTATTGACTGATTATCCGCATATGACTAAATTTAGAGTTTTGACAGTGAGCCCTAATTTAGTTAGGATTAGACAAACGGAATGAGATTATTCACATGGAATGTATAATTAAACATAAATGGTTCGATGAAGATTCACTTCATTAAGGTTTAGGGACTATGGCATGTTGCTAGACGTTAACCATAGTTGTTGTGTATCCAAATAGTTAAGAACGAGTTCGATGAGATCGATTTTGGCTCACGGCTAACTCTACAGTGAACCCAAGAGGTCACAACCCATAACTTATGTTATTCCTTACTATGTGCGAGATTATATATTATCCGCAAGAGAGCTAGCACTCTCGGAGATAATATTAGGCCAAAAACAGTAAACAGTTTACGCGTTAAATAGTTTAACAATTTGAGAGCTATGTTTAATGACACAAATGTGACTTAAAGTTATAATATTTAGAATTATAAATAGAATTAAAATAAATTTGATCAAAATAAGTTTGACCGAATTTATGGTTAATTTATAATTTACCAAAATATAAGGACCTAAATAATATTTTATATTTACTATTGAAAAGCTTGTTAGATAAGCTTTGGGACTTATTTGTCTTTAATTAAAAGACCAATGACAATTTAGTAAATGAGAAATATATATATATATATATATATATGACCATTTTCAATTTTAATAAGATTTTTTATTTTTGATCAAAAATAAAAAGATAAGCTCTCATCCCTCTTTCTAGCATTTGGCCAAGGCAATGAGGCATAAGGAGTTTGATTTCTTGGAGATCTTGTGATTTCAAGGTTTCTCTCTTCATCCTTAAGCTAATTGTTAATTTAATTTTATGTAATTTTGATTAAATGTCATGAACTCTAAATGTTTATTTTTCATCTAATCAACACTTTCACTTTTCTTACAATAAAAGCAAGGTGGATATTTGTCTTTCTTGCCAATTGCTTTCAATTCTTCACCTTCCTTCTTATTTTTTGCAGACTTTTCTTTTGATTGTTTACTACCACCAGAGTAGTTGTTGGTAGATTTATGCTTTTGTGTTGCTTGAAAGGCCTGTTCAGAGAAATCATCAAGCCTTATAGCCTTTCTTTGTTCAATTGCTTTCAAGGCATAGACTAACTTTAATAAGCTCATCCTGGATAGATCTTTAGAATCTTCTAATGATGAGATTTTAGCATCAAACCTTTCAGGAACACTTACCAAAACTTTTTGCACAATCCTTTTGTCTGTCAACTCTTCTCTAAGCAACCTAAGTTGGTTTACAACCTTCATAAGCTTGTCTGTGTATTCTTTGATAGAATCAGTTTCTCGCATTTTCAATACCTCAAATGCTTTTCAAAGATTTAGCACTTGAATTTGATTCGTAGTATCACTGCCTTGAAACTCTTCCTTAAGCTTATCCCATGCTTGTTTGGCTATTTCACAAATCATAATCCTTGAAAATATTGTATCAGATACTAAGGAGTGAATTGCTGACAAAGCTTTATAATTCTTTGAGCACTCTTCACTATGTTGCTTGAGCTATGCAATAGTTGGATTTTGGGGCAATGGAAGTGGTTCCCTTCCAGTATCTACTGCATCCCATAGGTCGAATGCCCTTAAATAGGCCTTCATTTTTACTACCCACATAGGATAGTTTTCACCTATAAAAAGTGGTGGTGTTGAGGCTGAGAAATTACTGGAGGCCATGGGACTTTGTTTTTTAGAAACTTTTGAAGAATAATCAAGTTAACTTTTTGAGTTTTTTTGAGTTGATATGTTGAGCAAATCAGATTGCTTAAACAAATTCACAGCCCTTAAGATCATATGGGCTCTGATACCATGTTAAAATAGAGACTGGATTGTTAACTAGTCGTTTAAACAATACGAAGAAAGGAAGTGCTGGGAATCAACTTACTAAACTTTATTGATAAGGAAGTGCTGGGAATCAACTTACTAAACTTTATTGATGTCTAGAATTTATATATGCCTGATTGATAAGCAATGATTATCTAATCTGATTTTGATTTAAAAACAACAACTTCAGAGAATCCTGGTCCTAGTATTTTATTCAGACTAAAACTTGACTAAGCAAGCAAAAATTTCAAACTAAATTAAATTTCAAAACTTTCCAGATCAGAAGGATTCTCAGAAAATATCAAATTTTAACAGTAGACCTCTCAGGCAATGACATAATTGGAGAGATACCGAAAGAGAGAACAAATCTCTCAACTCTGAATCTATCATTAAACCGACAGGAAGGATACCAGAAAACATTGGAAGCTTGCAACGATTGGAAGTCTTGATCTCTCACACAATCATCGTTCAGGGTTAATTCCTCCAAGCGTGACTTTCTCTGACATCTTTGGTCCATTTGGACTTGTTCGTATAACAACTTGTCTGGGCTAATTCCATCAACGAACCAGTTTGGAACCGTCAATAATCGTTCCATTTATGAGGGTGACCCTGGCCTTTGTGATCCTCTATTGACCAGTGACTGCTCACAAGCCTCAAGGATGAAGATGGGTCCGAAAAGTTATGGTTCTTTAGCATGGGATTTGGATTAATTGTAGGATTCAGGTCTGTTTGTGGTGCTTTGATTATTAAAAGCTCTTGTAGACATGCCTATTTTAGGCTCGTTCGATGAAATGAAAGATAAGTTCTTCGCTATCATTGCATTTTATGTGGCTCATTTAAAAAGGAAGGGAGGTGATGAACGTAAAGAGGTCACCACTCACCAGTGGCTGATGGAAGACTGAAATTCAATCCTCTTACAATCTCTCTCTCTCTCTCTCTCTCTCTATATATATATATATATATTTCCATTTCAACTTTTTTAAAATCTAACATCATTTGTTATGTGGTTACCGCAGGAACATAGCGAACATAAGTCATCAACGATGGACAGGCAATCATAGGAAAAGCAGAGTTGAAGAATAAAGGAGTGAGATGAATTCATTTTCACTGGCTTTTTTGCTTCTCTTTTTTTTTTTTTATTATTTACTTTTTCTTCGTATCTTGTTGTCGTTTTGGTCATAGGTCACTAGCTAGTTGTTACAGGTAGCATCAATATTTTCTAAAACTCCAAAAGCTTTGGTCATGTATCCTGTAATATGAATCCGGACCACTTCCTATGTTGCGAACCAAGCCACCGATTTCTATCTCATTTCTTGACCAAGGCAAATTGGTATAGAGAAATATTTTAATTTCAATTCTAGAAGTCATATTTTAGCATCTATTGATGACTGCATCTGATTTCAAAACTCCGAAAAGGAATCTGAAGATGAACTGTAAAAACTCAATAAGTATCTTAACTCTTAACTAATACGTTAAACAATGTATTGGTACATAAATTTACTTCATAAAACCATGCTTATGCAGATGAAGACAATTTGAATGAGATTTAGGTTTTTGCTTCTCACAATCACAGATATGTCAGTTCAGTAGAATAGATTCTGAAGAGATTCATACAGTATAGAACCTCGACTTACCATCCACAAACGTTGGCGGCCTCAGTTTCATTTCTGTGTCACTGAAACCCAGCTTTGCATCAAACTCGGATTATATTATTTACCCATCAATCCATGGAACTATTCACAAATTTTTTTTAAAAAACTATCACGTTTTGTTTTTATTACCTTAAAACTGGATAATAATATAATGCCATGATATATATATATATATATATATATATATCGTATTTATTGTAACTATCAACATGATTGGTGATTTTCATTATAATATGACACGTCAAAAAAAAAATTCTCTGTAATAACCATCTGTTGTCTATTCCGCTGGGAAACAATGACGACTCTCTTAATAATTTTGATTTCAATCTCCAGCTGCTTCTGCTCGGCTTGTAAAGGTGTGGTTTTGAGGTGTCCCTTCAAAAATTCAATGCTTAACAAATCCCTGAAGTCTTCAGGTGATATATTAAGTTAAAACCCCAAATTTAAACAATATTTCTAATCTAATATCTTTATAGTATTATAAATTCTCTCCCATTTGGAGAACGAAATTGCTTGTCCCTTATCGATGATGCAGATGATACTACATCACTTGATGTCTTGTTCAGTCATGACTTGGTAAACAAGTACTTTAGATAATGAGCAATATTGGATGGGTATTAATCCGAAAAGAGATCTGTCAAGGAATGTTCATTTAACTTTCGTGTAGTTTTCTCATCTTTTCATTTGGCGTTTAATTGTGAAAATTAAAGAATGAGCTGTTACCAAGGAATATTAAAAAGCTAAGGTAGTCAGCGATAAAGAAATTAAAGTTCTGCATAGTCAAGCAAGCTTGAGGATACGAAGTTTCAGGCTCCTTTCTGAAAGTCATTAGTATACAATTTTAAAACAAGATAAACCATGAACATCCATCATCTTCCTGCTTATTCTCCTTATATTCATTATTCTATTTGTTCCGAAAAGAAATCATTTGACTCGATGATTTTTTCAGTCACAGTTTCGTCATCCGTAGAGCATTTCATGGCCTCATTCTGAATAATTTTTCTACTGTGGACTTTTAAGGTTCGTTGCTTCCAGGTCCCAAAAAAAAAAATTGATTGATATATAAATGGAATTTGATTTTTTAATATTGATGGTTTGATCGAGAGCTTAGAAGGCTAGTCGTCAGACAAATATATAAAAATTATTTTCAATCTTTTTCCCGTGTTCGGTTGAGTTTAACACGGTCTAATTCTCAATTTTCTCCTGCAGCACCAATTAAATAACTGAAGTAAAGACTTGACTTGTCAAAATTGGCTCTGGAACTGTCTGACTTGTTGAGTTGTATAGGTTTCATATAAAAATGCCGCGTGATGGGTCCTTGGCAGATTGAGTTGATCATAAACTATTACGAAATTTCTGTTGTAGTACAATGAAGTAATGAGTTATAAAGATTGGATTGGCGAATTGGATTCAACTGTTTCTACTGTATATACACATTTGATGTCACTAATTTAATTTTGATTTCTTAATATACAAAATGAGCAAGAAACGGTCAATCCTGCATGTTAATAAGTAGCATCAGTTTGATGTCCGTGCTAAGCTATCATCAAAACAAAAATGGGTAGCTGTAATTCCACCTTTCAACTTCTTCTTCGTCTTATTTTCCTCCTCCTGTTAACTAAACCTCTAGTTCTTGACTCTGATGCTGGGAATTTCAGCATCGGTTGTATTGACATTGAGAGGGAAGCTCTGCTTAAATTCAAACAAGGTCTTAATGATCTTTCAGGTCGGCTTTCTTCTTGGGTTGGTGCTGACTGCTGCAACTGGGCTGGCGTTGGTTGCAGAAACCAGACAAGCCACGTTTTAAAGCTTGACCTCAGAAGTCCCCGTCACTGTTTATTTCCGACATTTGGAATAACTAAGTCATGCCTCGAGGGTGGTTCGTTAAATCCTTCTTTGCTTAACTTGACATATTTAAATTACCTGGACCTAGGGCCGACCAGTTTTCAAGGAGCTCCAATTCCAGATTTTATAGGTTCACTCGCTAATTTGAGGTACCTTGACCTCTCCGAAGCTTCCTTCGATGGAGTGGTTCCCCTCAGTCTAGGAAATCTGTCAAACTTGCGGTACCTTGATCTCTCTTTTTCATATCCAAAAAAACTACGGGTCTCATATTTAAACTGGCTCTCTCGTCTCTCATCCTTGCAATATCTCCTTTTAGGAGCCGTAGACCTAAGTAGAGTAACAACTAATTGGCTGCAAGTTGTAAATACGCTTCCCATACTTCTGGAGTTGCGTATGCCCTTCTGTGATCTTCAAAATACCTCTCATTCTCTTCCGTTAATCTCACTTCACTTTCAATCCTCGATCTCTCTGGTAACAATTTCCAAGGAAGTTCAATTCTAGAATTTATAGGTTCACTCAAGAATTTGAGGTACCTTGACCTCTCTGATAACAATTTCCAAGGAAGTCCAATTCCGGAATTTATTGGTTCACTAAAGAATTTGAGGTACCTTGACCTCTCCAATGCGTCCTTCGATGGAGTGGTTCCCCTCAGTCTAGGAAATCTGTCAAACTTGCGGTACCTTGATCTTACTACATTTTCATATCCCCAAATGCTATGGGTCTCAGAGTTAAACTGGCTTTCTGGTCTTTCTTCCTTGCAATACCTCCATTTAGGAGGTGTGAACCTAAGTAAGGCAACAAATAATTGGCCGCAAGTTGTAAATATGCTTCCTTCCCTTCTGGAGCTGAAATTAACCGGCTGTGAACTTGATAATTTCCCTCAATCTCTTCCATTTGTTAATTTTACTTCACTTTCCGTCCTCGATCTCTCTGCTAATAAGTTCAACTCTCCAATACCTCAATGGTTATTCAATATAAGTACCCTTTTGAACCTTGCCCTTGTAAGGAGTCATCTTTCAGGATCCATTCCCAAGGTTCCACGTGGTAACCTATGTAACTTGCGCGCTTTAGATCTTTCATTGAATGATCTTAGCGGTGAAATAGAAGAGTTCATAGAGACTTTATCAGGATGCAATAACAGTACCTCGGAGGAGTTAGTTTTAAGTTCAAATAAACTTATTGGTAATGTACCAGAGTCCTTTGGATACTTCAAGTATTTGTATTATCTTCAACTCTCCCGCAATTTTTTCTCGGGTCCGCTACCAACATCTATAGGAAATTTGTCATCTTTGACTATGATTGACCTATCTTTCAACAAGATGAGTGGGACGACCTCGGAAAATGTTGGACAACTTACTCAGTTATTCACATTAAATCTGTATGACAATTCATGGAAAGGTGTTATCACTGAAAATCATTTTCATAATCTCACGAGATTAACTGGTCTTTTCCTATCATCTGTAAACGAATCTTTGGTTTTCAATGTGAGGCATGATTGGATTACTCCCTTCAGTCTAAAAGTTATAGCAATTAGGGATTGCCAATTGGGTCCTGCATTTCCTTCTTGGCTTAAAACTCATGCCAGTCTTTCTAGAGTAACACTGTCAAATGTCGGCATTTCAGACACCATGCCTGATTGGTTTTGGGGGTTATTACCACAGCTTCAGTGGTTGGACCTTTCAAATAATCAACTAAGAGGAGTGCTTTCCATGTCAATGAATTTTAGTAGTGTTTATGGTATTCTTGCCAGTGTTGACTTGGGATTCAACCATTTGGAGGGTCCATTACCCCTCTGGTCCAATTTGAGAAGTCTCTCATTGAGGAACAATTTACTCACAGGACCTATTCCTTTAAACATAGGCCATGAAATGTCAACATTGGAAGACATAGACATTTCCAGAAACCGTCTAAATGGTAGCATTCCACCTTCCATGAGTGAAATGAGGAATTTGTCCTTTTTTGACTTGTCAAATAATTATTTGTCTGGAGAAATCCCCTCAATCTGGCAGGTCCTACAACAACTGAGGGTCGTGGATCTGTCAAACAACAAATTTTCTGGAGGAATTCCAAGTCCTATCTGCTCACGACCTTCAATGCAATGGTTGAAACTGAGAAGTAACAACCTTTCAGGGGAGCTCTCTACGTTGTTGCCAGATTGCAAGGGCTTAATTGCACTTGATCTAGGAGAAAATAAATTCTTTGGGACCATACCAATTGACAAAAATGTATTCTTCCTGTCCTACTTAGGACTTCGAGGCAACATGTTAACAGGAAACATTCTTGAACTACTATGTCAGTTTCCCAATGTCTATATCTTAGACCTTGCACACAATCATTTATCAGGGTCTATCCCTAGATGTATAGGCAATTTGAGAGCTTTCAAGTACGAAGGCATTCACTTTGAATGACTACCCTCAACTGATCGCATAGAATTCTCTGAGCATGTGGAGTAGGTAGAAAAAGGAAGACAAAATGAATACAGGAAGATAATATCACTTCTTAGGTTGATAGACCGCTCTGGCAACAACTTAATTGGAGAGATACCAGAAGAGGTGAAAAATCTCTCAACCTTGGTTACTCTGAATCTATCATCGAATCAACTGAGAGGAAGGATACCAGAAAATATTGGAAGCTTGCAACGATTGGAAACTCTTGATCTTTCTTATAACCATCTTTCTGGGAGAATTCCTCCAAGCATGACTTCTCTGACTTCTTTGGCCCATTTGGACTTGTCTTATAACAAATTGTCCGGGCCAATTCCATCGACAAACCAGTTTGCAACCTTCAATAATCGTTCCATTTATGAGGGTAACCCTGGCCTTTGTGGTCCTCCATTGACCATTGACTGCTCAAAATGCCTCAAGGATGAAGAAGACGAGGACGAAGATGTAAAAGATGAAGACGAGTCTGAAAAGTTATGGTTCTTTACTAGCATGGGATTGGGATTCATCGTAGGGTTTTGGGCCGTTTGCGGCACTTTGTTGATTAAAAGCTCTTGGAGACATGCATATTTTAGGTTCATCAATGAAATGAAACATAAACTTCTTGTGATCATTGGAATTTATGTCGCTTGTTTAAAAAGGAAGGGAGATGGTGAACGTCAAGGGGTCAACACTGACTGGGGTAAGAGTGATCTTAATCTTTCCACAATATCTTATTTTCATTTTTTCTTCTTTCATATCTAACATCACATTTTCTGTGTGGTTACCGCAGGAAAACGGTGAACACAATTCCTTAAAGATGGTGAAGCATTCTTAGGAAAAGGCAGAGATGAAGAATAGAGGAACTAAGATGTTTTCATTGGCTATGCTGCTTTTGATTGATTTTTTTTTTATTTGTCTATTTTGATTGTGGTCACAGGTCACTAGTTCTTGAGTTAATTTAGCATGTTTACTGGGACTGATGAAGATTGGTACAACAACAGGGGTGAAAGGGTAGCATCCATATGTTATAAAAACTACAATAGCTTTTGTCATGTATCCTGTAAATTTGTGTTTTCGGCCTTTTCGTTTGTTTCAAATCAAGACACCGATAAACAGATTTAGAAATTGCATCTTGATTTAACACTAGATGTAATTTTGCGTCCATTGATGTCTGCAGCTGTTTTCGAAATTGTAAACAGAAATCTGAAGATGAATTATAGACACTAAAACAGTAAAACCAATTGCTAGCACAATATATTGATACAGAAGAATTTATTTCCTAAATCACAGTTCACTTATGCAGATGAAGACAGTTTGAATAGCCTTTAGGGTTTTTGCTTCTCAGAATCATAAATATGCCAGTTCAGGTATAAATTCTGAAAAGATACAGACACAGCAGAACCTTGTCTTACCATCCACAAGCGTTAAGTGATAAAATAGTCCACTGAAAGGGTAAATGCCAGTTTCTGAAAGAAATAAAATTGTCCCAACTTGTAATGGTGGTCTGAGATGATTGAATTGATTTCTCTTTCCCCTCTTATTGTATTTGGTTCACAAAACAAAGTTTACTTAATTTGGAAGACAAAACTTCTTTCTTTGTTTTTGCTTGATACTTATATACTCTGCACATTGAACACAATTCTATAAGAAATCATTTGATGGCGTGTTAATCCTGAAGGACATATGTCAAGTCAAGGAATGTTCATTTAAATTTCATGTAGTTTTCAACTGCCTTTCATTTTAAACCATAAAAACTAAAGAACGAGTTATTATCAAGAAGTGTTAACTAACATAGGGAGCATAGAGAAATTTCGTAATTCTATTTGTTCCTAAAGTGATGACTTGAATATATGATTTTTATTTATTTTTTATTTTTGTAATTAATGATTTTATTATCCATAGAGAATTGGATGACCACATTCTGTATGGGTTTTTTTTTTTTTTTCAAAATTAATAAAATGGACATTTAATGCCGGCGGGCAGCTACTTCCTCTCTCACTCTTTCTTTCTTTCGTTTTCGGTTGAGTGAGCGTTAACCGCAGGAATTAGACCGCATGGGAAGGATTGAATTTTCTCTGTATTGTACAGGAGCTGATATCAGGTGGCTCTGCATATACTTAAAAATCATTACTCTCCCCTCTCCACTGTACTGAAATATGTTTTTAAGCTGTAATCAGGCTGTCGATTTATTTTTTTTAGGCAAATAATTTATAAGGAGGCTCCATTAAAGTATTAAAAGATGCTGTTGAGTCATGTTACAGTATTGTTCTTGTACCATACAACCCCAATAAATATACGAATAGTGGTACATTTTACTTTTACAAGTAGTTCCATCAATCCACGGCTACAGTATAGCGATTGTACCATAAAACTGATGTATTTTATCTTTATCATAAATACTTTGATAATAAATAATGCAGTGGCATATTAATCCAATCATGGGAAATTTGTCCAGAAATGATCATAGAAATTTCATGTGGTCGTAAAATTGAGACAACTAAAGAACGAGTTGTTGTCTAGGACTGTTAACTGTGATAAGTCATTGTAGAATTGAAAATTTGAGCAGTCAAGCTTGAGGATAGGAAAGTCCAGGCTACTCTCTGAAAGTCGTTGGTATGCTTATTGATAAACAAAATAAATCTTGGAGATCAATCTCATGCTCACTTTTTTCCTTACCCTCCGTTCATATTGACAATGTGGACTTATAAAGACGGCAGCTACGCCATAGCATGAGCCATGTCATGCATAGGGTTGCAAACCGGCAATTTGTTGCCTCATCTTTTCGACTGAAATGTCTTAAACCTGAAATACTTTTTCTTTGGTTCATATCGTTCAACTTTGAAGTTTTAACATTAATTGTTAAGGTTAGAAGATTAGCCGTCAGATAAAATATATAGCCTACCTAATTTTTGGTTATTCTTTTTCCAGCGTTCCGTTGAGTTTCATATATGTAATTCCCAATTTTCTACTGCAGCATTCATCTCTTGAAGGAAAGAACCAGAGACTGACTTGTTAAAGTTGAACTTGCACACTGTGCGAGTCATTGGAGTGGATAGGTTTTAATTAAAAATGCCAACTTAGATCATCAATATGAAGAAAAATATTCGATGGGTCCTTGGCAGATAGAGTTGATTATAAAGTAACACATAATTTTTGTTAAACTATATGCTACAAAAGCAACTTTTATGAAGTTAAAGAGAACGAAGAAAAAAAAAAACCATTGGATTTGGGAGTTGAATTCTAACTCACCGAATCTTAAACAAGTTGAAACTTTAATTTTCTACTGAATAAACCAATATATTGACAACGAAACTTCACCCCATAGAGCACCTTACGTTTCTGTTGATGCAGACATTTTAAATAGGGATTTTGAGGTTTTTGCGCCTTACAGATATGGCAGTTTAGAAGTATAATAACTTCAGAAAAGATAGTCTACAAACTTGACTTACCGTCCACCAGTTTTTCTGGAGCTCAGACTATTTTACGACTTCATACGACTCGGTTCCCAACGCTATTCGTAGCAATGAAATAACTCCGTTCAGAGACCATAAATTCCCAGGATAGAGAAAGCTTATAATCGAATAATGAAAAGGGGCGAAGAAAACACATTCAATGGACAATTGTTTGATATTGGAATTCAGAGAAAGGTTCTGGAGTGTGATGCTATTCCTCTTTGTCATAGAATCCGAGAATGCAGCTCCATTAGGAAGGGAATGTTCACTTTTCCTGTTTTCAGTTTGGTTTTATATGTAATTCTGAGTTTTCTTCTACAATACTAATCTCTTGCTTGCCAACCCCTGACGCAAAAACTCCTTTGCTCTGATATAATTAACTGATGAGATGTTCAATTTGAAGAGGTGCGATCTGGAGCAAAATATATGAATGTTCCTTGCAGATTGAGTTGACTACTTGACTATAATTTCTATTACAGCAGAACGGTTTTTTGAAATTTCATTGAGCTAAGAGATTACATAAAAAATAACAAAATCCATTAGAAAAAAAAATTAAGTTCCAACGGAGAAGCATATACTTGAGAATACAATACTCTACTGTGACAAATTAGATTTTGAAGGTTAATGTTTGATTAATATAACTTGGGTATCTAATGAAATTAGAGTTGAAAGCTGTACTTGACAAATAAAGTGAACAAGAAGAAGTCACACCTTCATGTTTATAAATAATAAGCAGCATCTCTATGTATATGTTCATCTTCATATTTGCTTCATGTCTATAAGCTATCATGGAAACAAAAATGGCTAGAGGGAATTCCACCTTTCAACTTCTTTTTCTTCTTTTCCTTGTTCTCTTAACTAAACCTCTATTCATGAAGCTTTACGGTCCCATTCCAATGCTGGTAATTCCAGCATTGCTAGTATTGAGATGGAGAGGGAAGCTCTCCTGAAATTCAAAGCAGGTCTTAAAGATCCTTCAGGTTGGGTTGATGATGACTGTTGAAGCTGGGTGGCGTCGGCTGCAGCAACCAGACAGGCAATGTAATGCTTGACCTCAGAACCCTGGATTTCTGTGAATCCATTGAAGAAAATGAAGTAGCAGCTCGTAACAAAATCATGCCTCGGTGATACATTAAATCCTTCCTTGCTTAAACTCGACATATTTGAATTACTTTGACATCAGCAGCAACAATTTTGAAGAACTCCAATTCCGGAGTTCATAGGTTCACTCAAGAATATAAATACCTATACCTCTCACAAACATCTTTCACTAGACTGGTTCCCTGCAGTCTTGGGAATCTTTCCAATTTGCAGTACCTTGATCTCACAATGTTATCATATCCAAAAAAATTGTGGGTCTCAGATTTAAACTGGTTTTCTGGTCTCTATTCTTTGAAATACCTCCATTTAGGAGGCATGAACCTCAGTTTGGAAACAACTCATAGATTGCAAAATGTAAATATTCTTGCTTCACTTCTGCAGCTGGATTTGTCCAGTGGTGAACTTCAATATTCTCCAATTTCTCTTCCATTTGTTAATCTTACTTCTCTTTCGATCATTGATCTCTCATATAACAACTTCAGCTCTCTAATACCTGAATGGTTATTCAATATTAGTACCTTTGAGATAGTCCAACTTTCTCATTGTGAAATTTCAGGTTCCATTCCTAAAATTCCACAGGGAAACCTGTGTAACTTGCGTTCTCTGGATATTGCATACAATCGTATCAGCAGGGAAATAAAAGAATTGGTTATCTGTCTGTATCCTATAAAAGTACCTTGCAGACCTTAGCTTTGACTTCAAATCAACTCAGCGGTACCAAATTCCTTGGGGAACTTGATCAATTTGGAATATCTTGGACTCCCTGAAACTCATTCTTAGGTACTCTGTCGACATCCATAGGAAATCTGTCCCAATTAGGAGAACAGTACCTACCTTTTAACATGATCCTGGAATGATTCCAGAAAATATTGGACAACTTACAGAGTTATATGTATTGGGACTCTATGGGAATTCTTTGGAAGGTGTCATAACTGAATATCATTTCCAATATCTCACAGGGTTAAACTATCTTTCCTTATCATCTAGAAATAACTCTTTGGTTTTCAATGTGAGAAATGATTGGATTGCTCCTTTCAACTTTTGTTCCCTAGTAATCAATGATCGTCCATTGGGTCCTGCGTTTCCTTCTTGGATTAGAACTCAAATACGTGTTGCTGATCTCACACTCACGAATGATGCAATTTCAGACACTAGAACTGATTGGTTTTGGAGATTGTTATCATGTATTTGGTGGTCTTTCGAATAATCAGTTGAGGATAGCTTCCCAAGTCAATACATGTTGATATCAATCCATGGATTAATTTGGGATACAGCCGTTTAAAGGTTTCACTCCCACTCTGGTCAAATGTCAGAAACCTCTCATCGAGGAACAATTTATTATAGTACCAGTTCCCTTAGACATCGGCTGCAAAATGTCAATGTTGAAACGCCTAGATCTTTGTAGAAACCTTCTAAATGGTAGCATTCCACCCTCCATGAATGAAAGGAAGAATTTTTCTTTTATCGAGTTATCAAACAACAATCCGTCTGGAGAAATCCCTTCAAATTGGCAGGGTCTAGAAAACTGACAGTTATAGACTTGTCAAACAACAGAGACTATCTGGAGAGGCATTCCAGCTTCTGTTTGCTCGCTTGCCTTCAATTCTCTGGTTCAAACTGAACAATAACCATCTTTCATGGGAGCTCTCTATATCTTAACAGAATTGCACAGGCTTGTTGGTACTGGATCTCGGAGAAAATAAATTCTTTGTGACCATACCAATTGTAAGATGCCTATTCTTGGTGTCATATTTAGGACTTCCAGCAAGCATGTTAACCGGAAGCATTCGTAAACAAGTCTGCCTATTCCCCAATCTTCACATCTTGGACCTTACTCGCAATAATTTATCCGGGTCCATCCTTGCATGTCTCGGCTATTTAGAAGCTTTGAAAGATATGGGCACTCTCCTTAATCTCGACCAACAAACCGACCAACATCTTTCTTCCATGGTGTCGATTTGGCTGTGATAGGAAGACAAAATGAATATACGAAGAAAATTCCAATTGTTAATGTCATAGACTTCTCGAGCAACAGCTTAACAGGAGAGATACCAACCTCTGAGCCTTGGATTCCCTATATATTTGTCATGGAACCGACAGGAAGGATACCAAAGAATATTGGAAGCTTGTAATGGTTGGAAACTATTGACCTCTCATGCAACCATCTTTCAGGCCCAATTCCACCAGGCATGTCTTCAATGACTCTCTTGAATCATTTGAACTTGTCATATAACAATTTGACAGTACCAATTCCATCAACCAACCAATTCCAAACCTTCAACGATCCATCCCTTTAGACAGGTACTCCTTACCCTTGTGTTCCTCCATTGACAACCAAAAGCTCATCAGGCCTTAGGAATGCAGAAGGCGAGAATGGTGAAGTGGAAGATGAAGATGGTTCAGAAAAGTTATTGTTCTATATTAGCATGGGACTTGGATTCATCGTTGGATTCTTGACTTTTTGCGGCACTTGATTATTAAAAAGTCTTGGAGACATGCCTATTTTAAGTTCATCGATGAGAAGGCTCTGTGCTCTCTGTGCTGTCGTTACAGTGTGTGTGGCTTGTTCACGGAAGAAGGTACATGTTGATAGATAAGAGAGGCTGGCAGTGAGAGGAAACAATAAACATACCATTTTTCAATTTTTTTTTTCAGTTACTTTAGATCTTACATTTTTTTTTTCTATGGTCACAGCATTAATGGTGAGCTGCACAGGTTATCATCAAAAGGACTATGAACTTCACAACAAGCAAAGTTGAACAACAAAGAAGAAAAGATAAATTCATTTGCAATGGTCATGCTCTTCTTGGTTGACTTTCTTTTTCTAGGTTTTTCAATTTTTTTATTGTTCACTATCTTTGTATTTTTTGGTCACTGGTTGTAGCAGTTAATGATGATTAATATTTTGATAGAAATGGTGGTAAAGGGGTAGCATCTATAGATGAGTGTAATAGCATTTTCATGTAACCTCTAAGATTGTGATTCCTACCTATTTGTATTTGAGAATCAAGACACGGACTCCTCTCTTATAATCATTTCCAGATTAAGGTAAACTGATAGACAGACTTATATGGATTATAGAATCAAAACATGATCACACAGCTAACTTGCATCTGTTAATATAGTAGCTGGTTTGAGAACTCCAAAACCAAACTCAAAGATGGATTATGATAATGGAAAAATTCGGTAAAAATTCCATAGACAAACCCTCATATACTTGCAAGAATAAATTGATACACAAAACATTGTCCATAGACCATTATACATTTTTTTGATGGAGATTATGTCAGGTTTTTGGTTCTTACATATATGCTAGTTTAGAAAGAAAAATTACATTTCAAAAAACAAAAAGGAAAAAAAAGTTGAGTAAAAAACTTGACTTACCATCCATTGATGTTTGAAGGGCTCAACCTCTTTTTTCTTTCAGAAAAGCTCAGGTTTCGCATAAAACTTGGAATGCAGCACTGAGCAGATTGGGCTGAATTCTCTTTCCTGGGATGTGAACCTCTGTATGGAGTTGTTTCACTGCCGCGAAAAGAGTTTGTTTCCAATTCATATGGACTTCTGCTTGTAGATTTTGGGGGACGGTCTAAAATAGTTGGCTCGGATTCCTTCTGGCCTTGTAAATTTTGATTCGCATCCGCAGGGACGTCATTGAAACTCTCACGAAAGAGATCAATCAGTTGCTTTTTCATATCTGTTGGAGAGGAAGGAGGTATGGCATCGGGTGCACTGTCCATATGAGGAACTTTATCAAGTTGAGGAGCTTCTATGAAGCTTTTCGGGTGGATTGGAGTGTTGCCACGAGATGGGGTGAGATCTGCACAAATACAGACTTGTCAAAACCCCAAAATGATAGTTCAGAATATTGAGAAGTATATGTCAGTAGAGGATCTAAGTAGAATAAAAGACTCTACTTTGAAAGCAGTAAAAGAAAATGTTTCTGCAACAAACTCAATCTCACCACCGTTGACACTGAAGTAATCTTCACAATCAGAGTCTAACCAGGGATGAGAATCGAAAAAGATTTCCTCTTTACTACCTACACAGACAATATGCATATCCCAGGTCAGGAAGGAACAAGATCAAGCATATACCAAGAGTATTAAAAGAAAAGTAAGTCAAAAAACCATGAAAGTCCATTGAAACTATAATGCAACTCCAGAGTGATAAACTGACAATTAAACCATACAGAACTGTTAAAATCATGACCATCAACGTAACTATGATAGAATCATACTCAAGTCTCTGAAACTAGCCTCGTGTTCCATAACCGTGGTTTGAGGCAAGGAACTATGTCCAGCAGCAACGTGTTGCTCACTTTTGACAGCGTTCTCCTTGTTGGGTGATTGACTTTCGACAGCAAGTTTCATGTCAGCGTTCTTATGAAGTGAAACACAATTGCCCATGTCTTGAACTAGACTCGATCTCTAACTCTAAGCTCTATTCATTCACGACAACTTCCAACCCTGCTTGTCCAACAGCTGGAAAGAGAATAGGAGAAGAGGAGAAGAGAAGGGTGAACAGGGACAGTGTTTGTTAGCTTTATGCTTGAAGAAGGAGATAAAGTTATCGAACAACTAGTCTGGGGGAAGAGGAAGTTGATTGGTCTTGAAAGCAAAGTAATTGCATTCTCAGACGTGGGACCCTATCACTTTCTTATTTATATATATTATGGGAAAATTTCAATGGGCTTGCTTGCAGCAACCTGCAAGAAGACAATAGCAAAAAGTAGCTTTTCGGTTGGTTCCATTATTTTATATGTGCTACTACAGTATTTAGCTACGACTAATGGCCATAAAATCAGCTAACAATGGAAGCAAAACATAGTCATTTCATAACATGTATGCTGGAATTTGAATATTGAGAATAGAATCTTGATATTTGTATAGAAATGAGTGTGTGTTTGTTTGTTCTTATTCGGCTGATAATTACTAAGTTAATCCAATCGTTGGTCCACGTCCTTAACTGTCTGCACTGTAGAGCATTGATACACCTACAATACATAATATTTTACGTCTCTATCTGGTGGTTACATTTCACTGTCAAGGCCAAGGAGAGGTCTGCCTGTTATTTATTATTTGGTACTTGCTACTTGTTGACTATTGTTATGATCGAAAAACAACTTCATCACAGAAGGCGGCAAAGCATAACCAAGCACATTAGCAAATTTGGATCTTTGTATCCTATAGATGTTTAGCATTCACAGAATTTCAGGAAATGGTGTAGAATAACTTGGAAGGAAATTGCAAATTAGTGCTTGGTGGTTATGGAATTTGAAATGAAGCAACAAGACAATCATGTCCTTCGGGTGAAGTGGAAGTGCAACATTGCGGATGAAATTTGCAATGTTTTCAAAGGGTTTCTTTTCTTTCGTGCCTCATTCTCACAAGTCCTATCAGAAACCAAGTCCCAACCCCTTCTCTGATCAAGATTTTATTTTAATTAAATTCATAAAAAAATAAAATAAAATAAAATCACACTGCAATAGATATTATTCTAAATTTTTTATTTAATTAATAAATATCACATTATTTATTACAAGAATAATTTATAACATCTATATTACATTAACAACAAATAATGTTCTATGAGTACAGTAAATATTAAAAATTACTAATATAAAATTTGTATGTAATATTAAAATATTGTTCATAACATACTTATTTAATAAAATAAACGTTAAAAAATTATTAATATAATATTTATCGGAAACACTACTCAATATCATATTTATAACAAATAGTATTATATTAATAACATAAATGTTAAAAATTACTAATATAACATAAAACATTATAAACATTGTGTCGTAAATTATGACAAATATATATATATATATATATTGAGTTATAATTTATTAAAAGAAATTATAATAGAAAATTAGCATTAAAAAAGAGATTACATACTACAACTGTTGAATGTATGAATTTCATTCAGCTACTCATTTTGTCACTTTTCTAGTCTAAAATCCATGATTAAAAAGTATAATAAAGGCCATAACATTGTACAAAAATAATTATTTCTTTATTAAATTTTCTAATAGCACCATGATGATCCCTGCGTTCCTAAGCAATTGTCCACAAAACATGATCACTTCTAACTAAGAAATAAGTCAAACTGCAACTCTATTAAATTGCTGAACTTATCGTTCTCAACGTGCGTTGTCCGTGGGACTAACTAAGAAATCAAAGTTTCCTAATGGAGATCTAAATTCCCTTAACGGCAAACCAATATATGTTTCTATATATGACAAAATCTACTGTGTTGAAATCGTTGCTCAAACCTCTTTCTTTTCACTCTGCGTCTGCATGCAGTTGATCTGCAGACACTTAACTCGAAAGTATTCAATCCAAGGTCATCAGGTTGCAGATATGCAACTGGAAACAAATAATAAACAAATATCACCAAAGAAAAACAAAGAAAAAGGAAAATATCTGCATTTTAGTAAGAAGAATGAAGTCATGGATATCTAAACCACAGATCTCCAGCAAGGCACTTTAGATATTCTAGATCCCACAGATAATATTTTTCCTAAATCAGAACGATGATGCTTGTGTGAATGTGATAAGCTCTTCTGTGGAGAATAAGAGGAGCATATTCAACAAAGACAATTATACAGTTATAGAAAGAGAATTAAATATAAACATGGGTTTCACAGATATGTTGTTTAGCTACTTGACTATACACTAAGACGGTTGATGATGACAGCAATTGAAAATTCACCAGCGTCAGATCCACAAGAGTACAGATATATTAACCTATTAAAGCATCTGATCCGCACAGCATCATAAAATAATAAGCATGTTAAAACTACAACTTAAGAAATTTATTCATCTTAAAACATAGAAAAGCCAAATATAAGGGTTCAAGATCATTAATCAACTAATAAGTTTATCATTATCACTCTTTCGTCCTTTCTTCTGTAAACATTCTGTCCTTTAACAAATTGCAAGCTCTCTCTCTCTCTCTCTCTTCTATATAAAAGCTATATTCATTCCACCTTTGAACAATTACTCTCAAGCTATGGATGGGAAAGGCATGGAGGAATATGGGATGAAAACGAGGAGCTTTTCTTACAAAGACTACAATAACAGAAGGGTCTTCCTGAGGAGCTATCCTCTTCACTGGGGAGGAGAAGACGAAGAAAACAATGAAGAGACGGTGATCACTAACAAGAACACTAAGAAGAAACCAATCAAGAAGATAATCCTATCTATGTTTCACTGGGGAGGAGGGAAGGTTTGGGTCTTGAGGAGATTCAAGCATAAGTTCACAATTTACATCATTGCATGTATTCCAGTGGGCTTTAAGTCCCCTACTGCACTAATTTCTGCTTGATCTTGTGCTTTTTCTTTCTCATTTTCTACCATGCTTGAGTTTGCATCAACTACACACCAATACCATGTTTGTGTAAATAATGAGTGTGATTACATGAAGCAAAGACTCACTAAAACAGTCTTCTTCTCTCTTCTTGCTTCCCTCCACCACATACACACACACATCAGACCAAGAAATTGAAAACCACCGGTCCATATAAATGGCTCTCTTGTATTCCATATGTAAAGTATGCTATAGACAAATCTCAGAACCAAGGAGAATCAATTATTTGGCCAACAAAGGGAAACTGTCAATAAAAGTGACATTCACATTGAGTCTTGACCCCCCCAACCCAACCTCCCAAATATAAAACAAGCCTGGGTTAAAAACATTCTTGTCAAAAATAAAATTAGATCACATGAATCAAAATAAAATGAGATCACTAGAAAGCCTCCACGGACCATTCCCCTAAAAGAAGTTATTTTTTTCCAGACTCTTTTTCTTGCTTAGACAACACAAGCACCATTTGCCTGCATTATTTGAAAGCTGGCTCTAGTTTCAAGTTTTTTCAAAGATTAAATACAAAACAAATTAGCTTTTGTACACGACACTTATCTATCTGTAATAACTGTTACCAATGGAAACTTCTTACAAATTAGAAATCAAAAACGCTTGAAAGAGATCACATCATAATAAATAAAATTTCTAGACAATACACATATATCACCCAAACCATTTTACAATATCAATTTCAAAGAATTACGCATTTCCCGACATGGAAGAAAAAAACTCCCACGTGGAAAGAAGATGGACCTTACACTAAATAGACAAGATGTTTCTTCCTCAGAAAAAGATTATTGACACACCCATTGAGAAGCATCCTACAGCCACCCAGGGGCTCACACGCTCACCTGTTTCAGCATCCGTAGAAGGTAGTTTCAGCCTATTGGATTACAAAGCATGCAAATCTAGGGAATAAATGGTGCCAAAAAAAGAAGAGCAAGTCCAATCTCAGTGACAAGTTGCCAACCCCAGATGTACATTTTGGAAGGACTAAAAGAATGCCCAATTCTTTTGCAGTGAACGCTAAAATTTCAGCCCAAATTAAGACAATTTAAACTACAGTAACACTAAGAAATAGGAGGCCGTGTCTACAAACCACACAATTTTATATCTTACATTCTCTAGCGCAAGCCTGGTTTATTTGTACCAAATGAGAGTTGAAATCATGAACTTTTTGCGCATTGAAAGATTCTACAATCACCTGGTGAATCAACATCTTAACCCACTGATAGATGTACATATAAACAAGCTTTCAGAGTAATTTTTCCAAGTCGCCTCATCTATAGGAATCTTTAGATGTGGCACAACATCCTCTTCTTCAATTTTATTTTCAATTTTTTTCGTTTCCTTTAGGATAAAATTTGATCGTTAACTTCATTACTACATCCACCGCCGCACCCACACACACCATCGCCCCCTCCCCCTCACAATTCTTTACCACCTAACCCAAGGGCCAATGGCCCTCCTTCTCTTCTATGTTGAGAAACAAAGAAAAATTGTAAGTTTATTCATGTTTTGATTTACTCAAATGTTCTCCTTTTCACTTAGTAATTATACCATAGTCTGCCCAAAACTTTTTCAGTCAATTACTAAACTTTGTAAATAGAAAATGATTTGTATTAATAAATCTAACTTAAGGAAACAAATTTTAACAAACCAATTCAGAAGTACAAAAAAAATGCCACCACCCCGCCCCCTCTCCCCCACAAAAAAAAATAATAATAATAATAAAGGTGTTGCAATTGAATAATAAAGCCTAAAAGGTGAAGATGGAAATGAAAGTTAAAGGCATAGTAGTGTAGTCCAACAATAAAACAGTAAAGCATACTAGGAAGCCTACCTATCCAGGCTGCTTTCCAGAAGAAACCACGAAGCCTGTCAGATTAGCATTTTACAGTTGTTAGTCCTATTGCCACCATATTTCTGCAAATCAACCAGGAGATCAAGAATCCTATTGCAATATCTTAAAAAGCCAAGGTTAGCCAAAGGGAAAAAGGCTTTTGATATCTTCGCCGAAGCGATAAAAATTTAGGAACAAAAGTGCTACATGGGACACCAAGAGGGATCAGGGCAACCAGTGGCAGGCCTCAGAATTTCTCCCTAAGATTCACTCAGCAGGCACCACAGTTAATAGAAATATATCCCCAGCTTTCAAGATTCAAATATAATCTCCAGTAATCTAACAGGCCCAAAGTCAGTAGGACAGAATAGTGCATGCAACTTCTTATTCTCCAACGAAATGCGTCAACTGCTCCAATTTAAAGAAGAAAAATAAAGTTCTTGCTATTGAAAAAAGATTTCCATAGGGACATAAAACAACCATGAGAAACTATCACTTAGGGATATAACGAATTAAATTGGCATAGGAAACATACCCAGTTCTCTGTTGAAGAATTGCTGGAAATTGCATCTTTACATAAGTGCACGTACAAATTCCCAACAGCACAACCGTTCAGACACGAACGGAAATTGAAGAGCGCCGACTGATAAATCCAATAAACAAGCAATGTCAAAATATTATTCTAATTAAAACAAGTAAACCATAATTTTCTCTTAATTCAACACTAAGAATTGCTTTACCATGTCCATGATCTCCTTAAACATAGTACTTCTCCTTCAGATATACAAACAAACACAAGTTGCAGAGAATAAATTAAGAGAAAATACAATACAACACATCTCAACAAAATCTATAGCGAAAGAGAGATACCGACCGTAGAGATCAATGAATGATGAGTTCTCTGTATATTCCACATAGTTTTTTTTTTTTTTTTAATTTTGTGTAATCGAGCCTGCCTGTGCAGAGAGAAGGGGGGAAAGCTCGTCAGTCGTCAAATCGTGGTGCGCTACGTCATTCATAAGAAAATATAAAATAATAATTTTAAATGCTAAATCAAATTTTCTACTCAACAGAGGAATTACGAATTAAAAATACAACATTGAAGAACCGCATCAGAATTGAATCTCATATATCGGATTTGAAATCGATGCTGATTAAAGAAAGAGAGTAAGGACGGACCAGTTCACCATTCATCATTCATCGAGACCAAGGCCGCCTTGTTTCGAAACAACTGGTGAAAAGTGCTCCGTCAGATAAAATCAGTATACAGTAACACTCATACCGAATCGGATTAGAACAGCCTAAAAAAACATGCAACCTGACACGATCCATAAAATCAGTCTCACGCGGACCATGTTGAGTCTAGACCTGAGCTTAACATACAACCTGACACGATCCATAAAATTCGTCCCACGCGAACCATATTGAGTCTATACTTTAGCTTGACCTACGATGGACTCATGATTTTAAACCCGATCTAACCCATAACTTTAGGCCCGATACCCTTTAATGAGCCGGACTAGATCGAATATACATTGTTTAAAAATCAGGCCAAACAGGGCCCTGCCCAACCCTTTGCCATCTCTACTTCTTACTCAAAACTTCAAAAATTTAACACTCTCTAACTGATTTGTACAGAAGTAGTAATAAATCCCATTACTTTGAATACATCTAAAACAAAACAATTTCCATTCTCATTTCTTTTCTTTTTTTCTTGGGTACAACTCCTTTTAGTGTTACAAACGAGAGAGATTTTTGTTCCAATCTTCACATACTTGTTTATTTTCTAGCAGAAATCAACAATGTCCAACAGTTCTATAAACCATAATTTACATTTACAAACCGAACTTCTTTGGTCTCAGATAAGTGGAACTGCCTTGCCGCATGCCCGGCAGTGATATCTGTTGCTGCTCCTTGGCCCTCTTCTCCCTTTCTTTCTCCTTGTTTTTTATCTCTGCCTCTGCTTGAATCTTCCTCAAATTTTCCATCTCTTCCTCCATTGCCGTTTTCTCTTCCTTCTGTTTCTTCTTATGCTCCAGCATAGACGTGTCCGAGTCCTTCACAGAGAAAAACATAGGTCCCAGCTCTGCTAGCCACTGGGGCTCTACAGCTGTTGCACACTGCATGTACTCCTTTGAAGTCAAAATCAATTCATGATAAACCACATACTCCGGAGTGTAACCCAGACCATAAATAGCACTGCTAGGATGGAGATGACATGGCATTCCATTCCTGCTATTAACATACTCCCCCACACCCTTTAATCTTGCTGCATTGTGGAAGTATGCAGAACAGATTGCCTTTCTCACAATGTCAAAATCATGTCCACTAGACGTTAGTGGGATTTTCAGTGCCTTGAGAATATCCAGCAGCTGGGATCTCACCTCTCTAGCCTTTCGTAATGATTTAACAAGCAAAAAATGGTCCCCACACCAATCTCCGCGATACTGGTGTTCTTTCCACTGCTGGTAAACATAAAGTAGAGTTAAGTGGTCAGATTCCTGTACAAAAAATTTTTCCCTGGCCGCATCACTCTCTTCTACCCTATCTTTAGGCCGGAAGAATACTGATGGCACTGATAGCATTGATACAATTGTCAAAACCTCATCCAGGCATCCCAACTGTTCACCCATCAAAAGCATCTTGGCAAGTGGGGGGTCCAGAGGGAACTCCACCATTTTCCAGCCAAGTTCAGTTAAGCCCCCGACATTGTTAAGTGCACCCAAGACCCACAGCTGGTACATAGAATTTAAGATGTTTTCTTGAGGTGGTGGATCCATAAAATCAAAATCTAGCAAGTTATCAATTTTAAGAGACTTGAGCAACAACACCACATTGCCAAGGTTGGTCCTCTGGATCTCTGGCACAGGACTGGACAGCATTTCATTCAGGTATGCACTCTCCGTATATAGTCTATAACATGTACCAGGCCCAGTTCTACCAGCGCGTCCAGCTCGCTGGTCAGCAGCAGCACGGCTGACAGGGAAAACTTGAAGAGCATCCATACCCATCTTGGGGTTGTAAACTTTCATTTTACCATAACCTGTGTCAATAACATAAAAAATTCCATCTACAGTCAATGATGTCTCAGCAATGTTGGTGGCAACAATGCATTTGCGGGTCCCTTCTTCAGCTTTTTCAAATATCTTTGCTTGCAAATCAGCTGGCAACTGTGAGTATATAGGGAGTATTGAGAGTTTAGGAACCTCCCTCTTGGTGGAGGAAATGAGCTGTTCCATGCGGTCTGCAAGGGCATAACAGGCTGCCTCAATCTCATCTTGGCCAGTCATGAAGATAAGGATGTCACCTGGAGGGCTGGTGATGTGGATGGTCATGGCCTGCTTTACTGCACCTTCAACATAGTCTTCACATGGAGTTTTGCTATACAAAATATTCACTGGAAAGGTTCTCCCAGGGATGTGGAAAACTGGTACACTGCAAAACAAATTAAAAAGTATTTTTGTTAATTAGGTGCAGGAGATGCCAAACATATTAAGAATACTAGTAAAAGATTAAACACCAAGCATATTTTTACAATACTAGTAAAATAGGGGAAAAAAATACCTTCCAAAGAAATTTGAAAATTTCTGTGCATTTAGAGTTGCAGATGTTACAATGAGCTTGAAATCACGGCGCCGAGCAACCACCTTTTTCAGTATCCCAAACAGCACATCTGTGCTTAGTGATCTCTCATGTGCTTCATCCATCACAATAACTCTGAAACAGTAACACCATTGACGATAAATGATTCAGTTTTGATCACAGATTGAACGGTTTAACATAGATGGAAAAAGATATAAAAATCAAAATTTCCCATACCGATACTTATCAAGATCAGAATCTTTCAGAGTTTCACGAAGAAGTACTCCATCAGTCATGTACTGTAAAATTGAAGATGCAAAAGTTTTAGCAAGTGAAGAGAAAAAAAAAAAACATAACCAAACCACTCTCATAACTAAAGAAACATGAGATTCAACAACCAATAATAAAATTAGTTATATCAAGGCACAACTCATCACCAGTTACAGTCTCCAGAGGGTAAAATTTATGCCAACAGATATAATACCAAATTCACAGAGCTTCAGTCCATGTAGCAATGTGGACAATCAAGATCAATAAGAGATAAACAAAACTACTTACCTTAATTATGGTGTTTGGCCCAGTCACGTCCTCAAAACGAATGGCATAACCAACTTTATCGCCTAGCTCAGTTTCCATCTCTTCACTGACTCTCTTTGCAACACTCATGGCTGCCACACGCCTAGGTTGGGTACAACCTACTATACCATTTGTAGTGTATCCGTCTTCATGCAAGTACTGTCAACAAAATCCAAATTTCAGATACCAGTTAATTTGGCACATCACCAACAAAACTTCAAAGCTGTCAATCTAAAGGTTTCTATTGATAAAAATATCGTACTGCAAGGAGGAACCTGTGTGAGTTGAGTTGTCTTTCCTGAGCCAGTTTCTCCAACAACAACCACCACTTGATTTTCACGAATTACCTACCCAGTTGACATTCAAAATATATTTAGAAAAACAGACGATTATAATGTTCAATTCAAAGAACAAATGAAATTCATGGAACTGACAATTCTTAAGTGCATTTCATGGATAAGATTGGCCAAACAAAGGGAAAAAAAAAAAAAACATGGACATCCTGTAAAGTTCCGTTTAGACAGTAATATATTTATCCTCACATGCATTACAAAAGAGAAGACAATAGAAATAGATCACAAAAAAAAAACTTTCTGAATTAATGAAACTTTGACCTTTCAAAACAATTAATTCATACAACTAAACTATAGTTATCATTACTCCTTTCAAGTTCTGAATAACTCTCCTAGAAGAAACCAAATTCATGGTGGGTCAGCAAGCCATAAAATAAGTTATCACCACTGCAAAGTAAGCTAAAATCTACAGAAGAAAACATCATACCTGCAATAGCTCTTCACGCACAGAATATATGGGCAGATACTGCCGCTGCTCTGAAATGGTTTTGGACTTAGCAAAGTCACTCACAGCCTCCCCCTTCTTCATATGTTGAGCGAATTTTGCATCTTCCTTGAAATTGATTTCACCATCTTCGCCTACTACAGCTGTATCTGCATCAATCTAACACAGAACATAAATAAGATTAAGCCAGCCATATTATCTAGAAAAGAGACTCAAAATGTTGCATCTTTATTAGACGATACCTGTTCTGCCGTTTTCTCCACACCAAGAATATTACCAAGATTTGAACCCGCAAGTTCCCAGAAACGCTGGCGTGATTTATTCATGCTCTGTTTCTCACGAATTTCTCTAACTAGGCCAGACCCTTTGCGTGAAATTATAGCCATGTCTGATGTGGGATCTTTTATAGGCATTATTGGCTCTGCTTGTTTAGTGAAAACAATTCTGCCATCCAGGAAAGGAGGCTTTGTATCTGGACAAGGAGTAGGAAATTTTAACTAAACTATGGTGGTTATCTATGCACACAATACAAATCAAATGCTTATCATAAAATTTCCTTACCGTGTACAAGAAGAATAACCTTGCGTTCTTCCTCGTCATCAAACTCAGTAGACAACTCAGTACCTCTTACAGCTCCAGATCTCAAAAGTTGTCTCTCTTCCCACTGGTGATTATCAGCTGTAATCTGAGACAACTTTTTGCTCTGAGCAAGCGACATCCTTGTTCCATCCTTTCGAACCTGTGTCAGATATGCAACAAGTTACTACACAAGGATATTAACCAAACAATTCCAATCACATGCCAAAACAGTACATAATCTTTAAGCAGCATCGAGAATTAGTATATCCCATGCAAATTCTCCAATCAAAAAGAAAAAGGAAATATTTCGGAAAGGAAATAGATATAAAAATACATGCAAACTAAATCAAAATATGGTGTATATTTCATGCCACAGAAAGGTTGTGGCATGAATAACTTTTTTCGGCCACCTAATCAATCTCCAAACTTACATATTCCCAAATCAACATAACTTGTATGCAAAGTATAACAAATTTATGCTAACCTCCTAAATTTAAAGGGACATTGCACTTCAGTATATGTTTCACAATTCACAAAATGTTAACTCTGCAAGGGTAATCAGCTTTGAAATGATTCTATGAAGTGTGGGAAGGTGATAATCATCTCGGACCTCCTTCATGCACATCTAACACTATCAAATAGTACAAAGCATTACTCAAGTCAAAAACTGGCTGCTTGGATTTCCTACAGTTGATAAATGGTCATCCATGGAGAACCTCCCAACCCTCCACAACATAGGAAAGAGACTATTGATGTCATTGGCTATATTATTGTGTTCTCAAATTCGATTTACACTACTCACAAGTGAAAATGGTCACAAAGTTGACTAATTAAAGGAACCATAACACTATGTTGACTAACCATATAATTCAAACACATTCTTAGGTTTCTTATCACTTTAGAACATCTATTTAGAAAGAAAAATAAAAGAAGTTTCCTGATTTCTAGATATAAGTCAATTCGACCTTGGCATGAAAACAAAAATTCAAATAAACAAGTAGCAGCAAAAATGTGCAAATACTCGACTTCAAAACTTAAAGTTGTAATGAGTTGCTCTTATACATCAAACTATAAATGGCAAAATGTGTTGCCAGAAATGAACTTCACAAAGATAAAACATACCAGTCGTTTATTCAACTCCACCTCTTTCTTTTGGAATGAAGCATCGTCCCCAAGAAAAAATGATGAGCTGTCTGTATCAAACATTGTGTTCCCTTCTTCTCTGTCATACCTAAGTAACAAAATTCATATTTGCCAACGGTTAGTCGATTATGAGGTAGCACATTTGAATATCACGAGGAAAAAAATAAACGTAATGGAATAATGCACCAATAAAGGCTCAATGAAATCTAAAAAGAAATCCTCAAAAGTGCTTACACTTGGTAAAACTGAAGTAAAAAAATAGAAGTTTACTCCCATTAAAGAACAGATTAATATCTTCCATACATTAATGCTTGAGAAAGGCTTGTAAGAAAATTGTTTTTTGTAACAAGTCAACCAAACAATGACCCAAAATTGATATTGTCCAAAAATCAGTAAACTTATGTCATACTTAAGAGTCTCGTCAAATAAATAACTAACTTTAGTTCATCAATGAAAGAATAAATTGCATTGCTCAGATTAAGGGTTGGCACAAGTCAGATAAATCACATTGGTTCATCGATTCTTGGTTTGATTCAATTTTTGGTTCCTATTCAAATTTTGCGCCTAATTGAAGCAGTTTTCAATTTTGGCAAAAACAAAACTGCACTGAAATCCAATTGTTTCTTGGTGTGTTTAACCAAATCAAACCAAAAAAACAGAAATAAACAGAACCAGTTTGGTTCACTTCAGTTCAGTTTTTGGTTCCTGATCAAATTTTGAGCCTAATTGAACCAGCTTTCAATTTTCAGTTCAGTTTAGCAGTGTCCCAGAGTTTAAACAAAACAGATCGGTTGCTGCAAAATAAAACCAAAGTGAACAAAATTAACTATAAAACCAAACAAATCGGTTTGGTGCGATTCTTGGTTTTTTAGCCCACCCCTACCTTGATGAATCTAATTTGTAAATTACCAAATTTAGGTTTAGTGAAAAAAATTTGCAAATTACCATGATCGGTCGGAATTGTATTCCATCTCCAGACGCATACTTTCAGTAATCTCAAAATTTTGTTCTTTATCAGAATAAATTTGATCTGCTTCTCCATCCTGCAAACATACAAGTGTAAAATTAACAATAACGTGATTGGCAATTTTAATGCTGAAACTTCAGAAATATTAAAAACATTTAAAAGTGAAATATGATACAGCTTTTCCAGAAAAAATTTCAAATGTATTCCCCACACCCAAAAGAAAAAAAAGAGAGCAAAAACCAAAAAAGCCTAAAGGGAAATATAAACATACAGTACCTCAAATGATTGTAAAGTTTCATTAGAAAATGTCAGTTGATGGGACCTCCTACTGTATCCAGAACTTGAAGATCTAACTGAGGATCCAGACGCCCGTATTGGAACTGGAGAGGGAGAGATATGGTCCCAGGGAGAGGCAGAATAACCTGTTAAGTAGAGTGAAAGATGTGCTCAAAAAATGACAAAGGGAAGCTATTATAGTCATTTATGTACATGCAATTTCAACATATGTAACAAATATCTCATGTACTCAAAATCATACCATTGGAACGAGGGGTAGACAAGGGAGAAACTAATCGAGCATCGGGAGAGGCGCCAACAAACATTGGGGATGGAGAAGGTTGATAGCGTTTACCGGAACTAGAGTAAGTTTCTCGGCGCGGCGTTTCTTCCCATTCCCATCTGCCATCATCCCAGTCAGACCTGCCTGCAAGATTTCCACAAATCAAAATTAGGCATAGCAATATCCTTATTGTTTAGATGAGTACTACTAGATATACATATTGGTTTTACCATATTATTCACCAGGTAACATAAACTTAGAATTCCTTCCTCAATGCAGAAACCCAAAAAAAAGTTTTATTTTTCTTTCAATTAACTGGGGAAAAAATTCAATGCAAGTCCACAAGATAAACCAGTAAATATCAGGTATAAATAACATCTACCTACGTATATATTTACAAGTGTGTAATGTGTATATCTGGGATTTCCCAGGTTACATTTTCACAAGCAAGCTTCTTAAACTTGTGAGACTTCTCAAAAATGAGAATGCAACAAAGTAACTTGATAAAGTCTATAAATACAAAAATAAAAGTTTTGTTTATTCTGAAAGTAAATGGAAACTTTTGTGGCGTTTAATTCTAAATGGGTGGGAACATACAAATTAGCAATGGTTCTCAATATGTAAGAATACAATAAAATTAAATCACATGCCCCAAAGCATACCAAGTCCAAATCCATTATTTTGTATTTAACATTATTGTGCATTTGATCAAACAGAAAACATTTAAGAAACAAAAACAAACACGCTCTAAAAGACTAAGTACCACATACCAGGTGTCCTCCTTGGACCTTCATATCTACTATGTTTTCTTCCATATTCTCTGCCATACTCTGGTTCATGTCGACCTCGTGCTTCCCTACTGTGATACCGCCCCTTGCTATCATAATTGTCTCTCTTGCTTGGCCCCCTACTTTCACTTCTAATATCATCCTTCAAATATTTTCTCTCACTTCCACGGTCATCCCTGTCATGCCTGAAACTTTGGGAACTGCCAGTAGAAGCTGAAACCTTCAATTCAAAAGCCATATTAGAACAAAGTGCAGTTCCAACTTAAATTAACAAAACTATGCAATATCAATTATAGTTCTAATAACCTCACGAACATAATTGTTTCAAATTTAGTAATTTCACTCAAGCTTCCTCTAGATTAACAAAATAAAAAATAATCCCCTCAATTTCAGTTTTCACAAATGAAAGGCAACCCACTAGAGTTGCTCAGTAAGCCATAATTTTAATTGTGCTTCATGTCATTTTCTAGAGACATTCATTCTTCATCCAGTCAAGATACCAAACATTAAAAGCTTATAGTTTATTTCAAAATCGACAACAACAACAACAAAAAAGTCAGGATACCAATGGAATATTAACTTACTTCTACATAGTCACGTTCACTTGAACGACGAGTCCCAGATGTATAACCAGCCTGTCCTACAGTCGGGGTATATTCTCCTACACAAGAAATGAGAAGATCCAATTGATATATATAAGAAGATTTCAAGGCATCTTAAAGCTAGTTTATAAGTGAAAAAGTAGCTAACATCCTAAAAGAAAACACCCCTCCCCCAACACACACTCCAAAAAATAACAATAATAATAATAATTTCAAACTGAGAAGGTATCAGAGATAGTAGCTCCAAAAGTGCCCACTAGCTCTACATACTGCATTTCCCAAATGTCAACTACCTCTGATTAGAAGCACTTGACTTGTATTTTCTCCCTGTAAGGGTACTTTATTTTAATTCTCAGATGTTCTGCAAGCAGACAAGCTATCAATTTCACTGCTCTTTGGTAATAAACTTACATTTTAATTCTCAGATGTTCTGCAAGCAGACAAGCTATCAATTTCACTGCTCTTTGGTAATAAACTTACATCTAATATATCTTGAGAACCATATCGCATCCTACTACATGTAAGATATGTGAAATTCAAAGTTTTGCTAAAACTGCAAATCATTTCCTTAGACTAATTGACAAACTTAACATATATTTGTCCAGTTTAGAATCATTGAATGCAATTAATTAGCCAACAAAAAGTAGAAGAAAAAAGTTTACCCGCAGCAGTTATTTCACTACCAGAAGTTTCACGATACCGTCTACTAGCATGACTGCGGACAGCATTTGTGATGCTACTCCCTACCTCATCTATTCCAGAAGATTCAGACTTCTCCTCCTCATCCATCGATGCTGCAACAGGAGCAACTCTTGGGATCTTGAATCCACCATCAATATTAGAGCCTCCCCGTTTTTCAATAGCACGAACTTCTAGCCCTGTTACATTGTGTTTGATCGTCAAAACACAACCCAATTTTGTACATTGACAATAAAAAATTACATACAAAAAGCATATCTAAGATACGCAGGAAAGGTGATCCCCAAATTTCATAAAACAAAATAAAGTCAGGAAAAAACACAGATGTAGGGTTCCTTACTCTCTAGATTGGGTTCTCAATGCAGGATCAGTTACTAAGAGTCTTCTTTTAGAATATTTAATAATCTAATTTCTAAGAAATTAAAAAGTATGCATGGTACAGAAAATTAAAAATCAAATCAAATTTCAACAAGCCAGTAATCTGGCCATAGTTCAACATGGGATATCAACTCAATCTACAATATGACTTTGGTTTATCACAAGAAGGAAGCAACCAAGTAGCACTCCCTTGAATTTTTCTTTTGATTTCTAAAATCATCTTCTTAACCTCTATTTAAGCACACTGAAATTTAAGATTAAAAAGGCAGGATGCTTGAAAGTAATAAATTATCTATTTCTAGACACCAGAATCAGATTACAGAACTATGCCAATAAAAATCACACCTGACCGAGTTTTCGACTCAGGAGCTCTAAATATCAGCCGTTCCTTTTTGGGTATAAATAATCCTCCGCCATTTGTCTCCTCAGGCTCCAATAGCTCAGTTGTTTTGTCCAAGTCAATGAGCATAGCAGTTCCTTCTCTTTTCTAAAGAAATTCAAAAAGTAAAATAAAATAACAAAAATGTAAGTGCCAATAATACAAAACAATAATCAGTACTACAAATTAGTTAATCTACTATTCTCACTAACCTCCATGTGAATCAACTAAATTCCTAAGAGCATGAAACTTCACCGCAATGTCGCCTGCAAAATTTTCCCAATAACCAAATCAAAATTATATTATCAATGCGTAACACAAAAAAGAAATTGCAAACAAATTCGTTGAAACCCTAAAAAATCAGAAACCAAAACCCTAATTGGTTTTGTACCACAGGATTCCCGGCTTTGATTCAAATGCAGTGCGTATCACATTAAAATCAACAACTCCAAAAGAATCAAGATCGCCAGCTTTGTTTATTACATACCTGTTCAAGTGTAGAGTAAATGAAGTCTGCGTAGAATTTTGGAGGGAGATGAAGAGCTTGCCCTCGCTAACAAATATACATATATATATATATATATATATATATATATATATATCACCGTTTATTTGTTCCGGTTAACCGACTTTACAATGATACTAAATACGCCCACTAACCTTTCGATTTTAACCATCCCGTTATAAATTTTTAGTTTGAATTAAAATTACTCAACGAACCTATTAAATCTGATAATATAGATAATTATTTTAATAATCTTTTATATCAATCTTTTGTTTTCTGTCCTAAATCTATAAATTTTTTTTGAAAAATAACTCAATTTGATTAGCTAATAGTTCGTGTTTCCTAAGGTGTGTTATTAAAAGTGTTTTGAGTTTTATAATGCTGCGTATTGTGACAAATGTATAATGACTATAATAAACATCATTGATTTAAGAGTCAAAAATAAATAATTTTATATGATAAAAATGTAATATTAAAATAAATTTATTTATTTAGTTAAAAATTCGAAGCTCTATACATAAATTTGATATAAAAAATTTTATAATATAATAATAAATATAAAATAAAATTATAATTAATAAAAAAAGATTTATCGGAATATAAGATGTAATTGTCTAAATAAAATTTATGAAAATATACTATATAATTTTATTTTTATTTTTGTTAAAGTGATGAGTTTAAAATAAGAATTCAAAAAATAACATTAATATCTTAGTGGATTATTTGATAAGCTTCTTTGAAAAAAAAACAAAAAAACAATCTCTCCCTTTCTTTTAAAAGCATCGGTCAAAATTTACTCTATTATTAAATAAACAATTTAAGTATTTTTATCAAAGATAAAAGTATAATCGAAAACCTTTGTTGCAAGAAGTTTATCTGACAAGATTAGTTTAGTTAATTATACAATGTATCAATATGTTTTTGGTTTGTATCGATACGTGATTGTTAATTGTATAAGTCTAATATTGTAACTGAAAAGAGAGAGTTTTAATTGGAGTTGTGGAGTTCAACAGAAAAGATCAATACTAAAATGAGATGTTAATGTATAGATTATACTACAAAATGAATAAAAACAGAGAGTGATTTTCTTTTAAAATTTTTTAATTCTTTCTTAATTGTTGCTTGTTTTTTCTTAAAGTTAAATCGTGTATTGTGTTAGCTTAGTTTCATTCATAGATTTATTTATTTGTTTGATTTAATTACTAAAGTTTGGCATGGTCAATCTATCTGTATTCTTGCTGGTTATTATTGAATTATTCAACAATAAATTTAGTAAAAAATAATAAAATAAAGTGGTTATAATTTTTCAAATCCTAAATAAAGCCTTATTTATACAACATAAAAGAAAAGGTTATAAATTACTTATTATTTTTATTATGAATTGTTCAATTGATTGCAATCAATAATGAAGTTTAAGTTATGTTAGGATAAGAGCAATAAAAAATTTGATATGATTTTTGCAATTTTTATTTTTTTTAAGGTACACTTACAAATGGGGCTATTTAGAATCTTATAGATGTGTAGTTAGTAATACTGACATGTTATTCATTTTGGGCTTTCAAACTTGTCAGTACAAAATCAGGCCCAATACTATATTAATTCCTCAAGGTTTACAACAGTGAATGAAATTAAAATTGCAAATAAAGAACAAATAACATTTTATTACAAGAAGATCCTGAAAGGAAAATGGAATGAAATTTTAAATTACAAATGTAAAAATTGTTTGCTCCATCTGATGCTATGAAAATTTGCTGAAATTTTCAGCAATAATTAGGGATGGTTTGGAAGATGTTGGAATCAAAATTTAATCTCGACAATGTCGTAAAATTCACGATTCGATCAGGAATTTCAGCTTCTTGCACGACCAAGTTGTTGCAGTAAATTTGATCAATATCTCTCCAATCCTATGTGCCAATCCTCTCAAGATTTTCTGACACATTTTTCATTCTTGGCCTAATCTCAGGGTCTGCCTCAGTGCAAGCAAGAGCAACGTGGAAAACTGCTAGCATTTCCTTTTTAGCATGCACTTCTTGCAGCAACACGGGATCTACCATATCTGATAATGGATTTTCCTCTTCAAAACCTTTCTTCACCCACCTGATGAGGTCCGGAACTTCGATGGAAGTTGATGTTGTTGGTGAAAGCTCAGGAGATTTTCCTGTAAGCAATTCAAGCATGACAACTCCAAATGAATAAACATCCCATTTCTGAGCGGGGCGGCTCCCGGGGACTCGAGCCTCCGGGGCTCGGTAATTGTTGGCTCGTTCAGTTTGGACAGATTTCATATAAGGAAGAGCTCCACCCATGAAGCCACCAGAGGAGGACGGGTTATTGCCTGTAATGTTAACGAGCCTGTTGAGGCCAAAATCAGATATGTAAGGCTGGAAATCATTATCAAGGAGAATGTTAGATGGCTTGATATCTCCATGGACAAATTTTCTAGGACTGCATTCGTGGAGATAGGCCATGCCCCGGGCTGTTCCCTTTGCAATTCTAAGCCTTGTTGACCATGAGAGGCTTGTTGATGGCTGACCATTTCTTCCTGTAGAATTAATTTTCTTTGTATCAATTCAAAAGTTCATTACAAAAATAAGATAAAATTGATCAGCCTGAATAAATATTATGATTGAAACTTGTAAATGCGGAATCCCAAAGTGGGGGAGACAGACAGAACTTCAAAGGAAAGAAAGTCTCCCCTTGAAAAGAAAAAGGAAAGCCTATCTTTTCTTGCTAAAAGTTGCTCTTTCATTAAAGGTAAAAGAGAAGAAAAAACAACAGGGAACCTTCAGAAAGCCGCTTTAACAGTTTTAACCCTGATCTTCAAATTCAGATGTGCAATGTTGTCAATATAATATTCGAAGCGTAAAGCTTAGGAATGGGTCGACTATATGTAGGGTGTAATTTGGTACATACATAACATCAGATGTGTGAAAGACTCTCTTTTAGTCTAGAGTTGAGGAGATGGAAGGTGGAGCTGTGGCCATTAATTTGAGTGAAAGCTCAACTACGAAAGAATGAATTGAAGTCGTGGACTAGTGAAGAATGAAGACCCATCACCCAATGAAAGAGAAATCTGGAAATGCTGATGCCCCACAGTAACAGCAACCGCCACTCAGCTATATATTTCTATTCAATTATTTTCCATTGAAGTAAATAGGGGTTGAGAGACAGACTTCATCAAAAGCCAAGATCCCAGAGGTTTTATAAACATAGGAAAAATTATATTCATATGGTTTGTTACTCTGTCTTGCTTTTTTTAAGTTAAAAAAGAAAAACACAGACACATTTTTGCATTGCAGTCTTATAGAAAGCTGCAGATTAATGTGGAAAGGAAAATAGAATGGCAGATTTCCCATACGTGTTGGGGTAACGTAAAAGATTGGGCATTTCGAGGGTACATACAGTAATGAAGGAATAGGTTTTAATGGGTTATGATGGATGCGCCTCTTACATGATAACAGCCACACCAGAGGAACAGTAGACTCATGAAACATCATTGTAAGCCACGTGGACCAATCAGGTCTCATTAAGACCTAAACATGAAAACATCACCCGTACTAAAACAAGAAAAAAGTCCACATTTTTCCTATGCCCACTATACAAAACAGCAGTCTCCTCCGATATAACATCAACTGCCCAGATTGAAGCTCAAAATATGCAGACTGAAAGCTCAGCTAAACCAAAATTTTAACAAATTTTGCTTATGTTTAAATCTGACGAAGGAAATAAAGAACTAACCTCGAAGAGCATTAGCCAAATTGCCATTAGAAATGAAGTCGCTAATAAGAAGCTTTTCATCCGGGGCCCAATAATAAGCTCTCAACTTTACAATATTCGGATGCTTAACCTTGGCAATTGCCTGTACTTCAGTGACAAATTCTTTATACCTCTGCTCTCCGCCTTCACCGAGTCGCCGTACAGCTACCGGTATGCCGTTACCGAGAACAACTTTATACACAATTCCCAGCCCACTTTTCCCCAACACATAAGCCGAAGCTCTGAGCAATTCGTCAAGCTCAAACGTAAACCCTTTATCAATTGCCACCAGCTCTCCTTCACCTTTGCCACTCTCTGCTTTATCATGATCCTCAACTTCTGAATCTTCGTTTTGAAACCCGTTGATGCAAACGCAAGGACAGAACTTCTCTTTCTCGTTGTCGCCGAATTTTCTCTTTCCAGTGCAGCTGCAGCCGCCATTGGAATCTTTCTTTTTCCAGTAAACATAAACGATTAATAAACCAACAATTGCAACAGCAGCTGCATCTGCGGCCGATATTAATACGATCGCACCGGGACTCAGACCTTTTTTTCTGTTCTTGTCAGATTCCGGGGCTGAATTCTGGTTTTCTCGCTGGCTCTCTGTGGAGTCTTTGCAAGATTTTTGTAGAGGAAACCCGCATAACTTAGGATTGTTAAGAAACGCAGTTGGTCCTTGGTTTGCAAACGACCCTGTTTGAGGTATTTCGCCGCTTAAATTATTATTTCTCAGATCAAAACTCACCGTAACCGGTAAATTCCCAAGGGATGTCGGGATTTTACTCGATAAATGATTGTTAGACAAATTCAGAGTTCCCGATAAAGACTGAAGCTCACCGAGATCGTTTGGTATCGGCCCTTTGAAATCATTTGCACTAAGATCAAGCTGTATTAAATTCTCTAACTCTGGCCAAATCCCAGCTGGGATTTGGCCTGAAAAATTATTCTTAGCAAGTATCAGCCTCTGCAACTGCTTGCAATTCTTCAAACTATCAGGAAGCGAACCGGATAAAGAATTATTAGAAAGATCGAGGTTTTGGAGTCTGGGGAGGTTACAGATCGAAGGAGGAAGAGAACCAGACAGATTGTTACCGTAAAGAAACATACTGTGAAGTGCAGTGGCGTTGAATAACTGATCAGGGATTGATCCATACAAGTTATTGTCGTGAAGATTGAGTCTTCGAAGATAGACTAAGGAACCAAGCTCAGACGGAATATACCCCCAAAGATTCTTCCCGGAAATGGCGATCCCGACGACACGTGAGTCGGGGAAACCGGTTATGTTCATGCAAGAAATGCCGGACCAACGGCAAGGAGTGGGATCATTCTCGTTCCAGTCGGAGAAAACAGAGGCGTCATCAATAGCTGACTTTAAGGAGAGGAGAGTGAGGCCATCAGGGGAGAGAGAAACTGAGAATTTTAGGCATTTGAAGTGAAAAAAACAGAGAAAGAACAGAAACAAAAAGTGGGTTTTCATTTGAGTGTTCGTTTTCAGTGTTTTTTTGTTTTTGCGTTGTGTGTTTGGATTTATAAGAGAAAAAAAAAGTGAAAATGGAGAATGAAAGCGAGTGTTTAAGTATAATTTTACAGAGAAGAAGCTGAAGAAGAAAGAAGGTGGTTGGGGGTGGAAAGTTATTTATGAGAAAGAGACTTGAGAAAGACGAGATTTCGATTGAAAGTGGGGTCCACTTCCCGCCATAAGAGAGAGAAGAGGTTCTCTTCACTCCGCGCCTTCAGTTCAGGCTTTCCTAACGATAAGGGGAGTAGAAGAAAAGCAACAACAAAGTTTTTTTCTATGTTGGCTTCATGCGTGATGTCGATGTTTATGTGATCGTGCTCTGTTGTGTGCTCTGTTTTGCTCTGTTTTGCTTTTAGCTCGAAGACCATTCATGACATTCATCCACTGTTCTTTAAATCTACACAGAACACACTATCTTATTGCAATTGTTCATTGAATACTCAATAGTATTAATACAAATCTCAAATATCATATAAATCAATCAAAACAATGTTTAGCCTGTCCCGTTATGATATTGCATGATGTTAAAATCACGGAGTACCAACAAAAATATACATATATATTCAACCAATTAGCATCACTATCATATGAAAATGGAATATAAATTGTATTGCGACCTATCTGCAAGGTACATACTTGACGGTTCATACATTACCCACATAGCATATTATTACGAAAATCATCTCAGGTTGTTTATCATTTCAATGCCATGTATACAAATCAATAGCCATAGGTATTTTTAGTGTTGCCAACATCATATGTGTAATGATTAATAGACTGGAAATACAAGGTTAATGAATGAAGTTTGGCAATTGTCATTGAAGCTATTTAGCGTAATTCATACACTAAATAAATATGTTGATACTCAATTTGTCAATTATGTTCAACATTTATATAATTGATTATAAGAGACAGTGAGTTGTTGTTATTATTCCTCTCCTTTGTCTAATTGTTGTTATTATTCTTCTCCTTTGTCTACACTATCTTACGATTCATTCCAAAACACAACTAACTTTGTATTTATTTTAGTGGAATTGCTAATGATGATGATTCTATCTCTACTTTCAATTATGAAAACATGCTTAGAAGCAACCAAAAGGAAGAGAGCAATGTTAATTCCAGTCTGTATTGTTGTTTGCTTCCCTTTTGTCTCAATCCAAAATCAAGAATGTACAGTACTAAATTTATTATTGTTTATGTATGAGATTGAGGACATGTTGTCAAAACTAGCAAGCATCTCCAATGTTGACATCCACAAAAATCATTCCATCACATAATATAATTGGCTAAAAATTCATATAGCTAGCGTGTTATTATGATCACTTGATTTTTTTCTATTAACTTGCTGTTATAAAAGTCCTTCTAAAGGCAGTACTTTTAGACATGAATGGAAAGAAGTTGGCAGGGAAAATGAAAAATAAAATCCTTTGCTTGGCAACCAAGGGATTTGTCATGGATTGGAAATTAACCATAACATTATTATACTAGTTATCCAACTAGGTCAGTGAGGAATATGGGTCCCATTGTCCACAAATCTGATTTCAATTTTGGGAAAGTATAGATCCTAAGCTACTGTATATTGGCAGCACTTCTTCCTCATGGAGACGGCAAACCACTGCTCCAATCTCTAATTCTGTTATCTTTCTACTTCTATTTTCTGACTTGCCCGCATCAGCTTTTATCCTTTCCTTCATATCGATTGATGTTTGCAGGAAAACAGTCATCAACATTACCAAAGATGGCTTCTCTATCATTCAAAGTGGAGCATATTTGATGAAGATTAGCTTTATAAGTGACAAGGTAGTTAGCCTGTCCTTATTTGGTGTGACCTTAACTTACCATTCTCGGAGTTACAGTAACTCTAGTTGCACACACTTAACCTGATGCATTCAGTATGAACATAAATAATTGGGAACATCAACAACAAAAGTACTTAATTAAGAATTCTCTGAATATCAGCAATAAACAAACTAATCCTTAAAACTGTATTGGCACAATGAAAATACCAAAATAAAAGAAGAGTTCCTATAGTATTGACTTAATTCACTTGGGGATTGACCCAAAGTACTTGAAGAAAGTTCTGGTTCACAAGCATATCTTTAAACTCCTCCACTGAGTCTATGAAGATGAGGAATATCTGAAACCCCGTCCCAGTTAAGCAAGACTCACTTATTGCCCAGCTACTTCAACCATTTCCTGTTCCACCGTATTTGGCATCACTGGATAGTACTTGTAGTGAAGTTCTCCAACATCATCACCAGACAGCTTCTTCCATCCATTTGGTCCCACGTAATAGACTGATTAAAACAAGAGATTGCAAATGCAAAATAAGTTCATCAACACAGGTGGTACACAGAAGAGAGAAAGAGAGAGGGAAAAAGTACCGCTAGCAACGCCACCACTAGCCGCATCTCTGAATGTTGCATGATAAATAGATCTTCTAGCTAACTCTGCAGCTTCATCGACTGACATATCAAATTTATACCTAGTACCAGGAATAACAATATAATTATAACAAGAATGTACTGAATGCGAAAAATCAATAATTTACAAATGAGAAAATTCAAATAAAGATATAGCTTTAATAATATTTTAATTAGAATACAAGGTAAAAATTGATCAGAAAACTCCAGTTCTCTTTAATTCAATGTGTGAAAGAAGGAAAACTTTACATTCACATTATTAATTAGGTAGCATCACATCACAAAAGCTATACATTCTATATTACTTTACAAATTTGCATGACATAATGGCAACCCTAGTCAGTACAACTTTATTCTTGATATAAAACATCCCAAAATAAATGCCTTCTGCCAACTAGAATTCTTAAGATCTGTACATTTGTCAAAACAGGCATTGACCATCTTGCCTCAAAACATGACTTGAAGTGGGTAATACCATGCCCACAACACAGTCTACCATACACCAATAACACTTCGCAGGTAGAAAGGACAGAAAAGAACACAAGTGAGGAAACCAATCACCAAGATATAATGTTCTATTTTCAGCTGTGCCCAAGGGGACAAAGGCTGGGTGCTATACAAAAGTAAATAGAGTCCCTCAACAAATACAAGCATTATGCTGAACATCTTTTACATTTTTTTCCGTTCTCCTTTTTCATTTTCAAGTCTATTATTTATTAGTATGTTTGTATTTTTATATATGATGATTCACCAAAGACATATTATGCTCCTTACCATTCACAAAAAAAAAAATTAAAGACGCGTAGATTGCTTATTCCAGAATATACTAAAAAATTTATAATTTAAAACATCACTGAAGCAACAACTTGAAAACAAGGGGAACATATACACACCCACTATCCAGTACACCATAGGCATATGGGGAACCAGATCCCACGGAGAACCGTGTTCCTTTGAGCCTTCCTCCTTCACTGTCCACATAGTACAGCCCAGGACCCTGCAACCAACAAAAAAATATCTTAAAAGAGACTTAACAAAAAAATCAAAACTAGAAATGGAAATACTAATTCACTTACAGTTTCATCCCATCCAGCAATCATGGTCCCAACAGACAATCCCATTCCACGATAAGAGTAGAGAATGTTGGCCAGCAGCTTTGAGGCCCCTGTAACTGAAATTCTACGCTTGTTTGCCAATTCATGTAGCCGGCACTAAATCACACAAACAAGTTTGAATTAGCACTTCATGCATGAAGAAAAACGAAAAACAGACTCGCAGGTCTCCTAGTCATTACATTAGCACTATAAAGGAAAGACAAAAACCCAGAAAGTAAATTGCATTAGCCATTTCTCAGATATTTCTGAGTATAACTGTGTCAGTTATTTGAAATGTTAACTTAATATCATAATTATATATTTTGATGCTTATATATAAGCCCAAGTGATTAAAATATAAAAAAAAAATTATAAAGAATAGTATAATAACAGATACATGTTTTCATGACAAATATATTCAAGTCCTCAAATGCAATGCACCTGCTTCATAATATACTTCTATTGAATTATATTATGCCTATTTATCCAAGAATAAGAGTGCTAATTACCTGTTGCTTACAAATAAGAGGCATATTCTCGGATAAATAGGCATAATATAATTTAATAGAAGCATATTATGAAACAGGTGCATTGCGTTCACTAAGATGATTTGGACCGCATAAAAACACCCATTCAGAATTTTTTTTGGATAAGAAACATATTATTGCTAATACTATGAAAAAGTACAAAAAGAAAGATGGACTAGAGGTCCACCGCCAGACTTACAAAAGATCTACTAGCCAACACTTACAGCGTAATTGTATGCAAAATGTAAGTATAGCAAGCAGTAGTGCAAACAGCATTCTTATTCTCCAAAATAAAAGATGGAAAATATAGAAAAATGCTAGAATTCTTTAGTAACCCATTCAGAAATTCAACAAGGAATGTCATAATTGTTTCTATTAGGATGCGAAAGTATACACATCAGAGAAAGCAATCATAACCAAAAAATAATAGCTCTGCTATGACAATAAAAACATAACCCTCCATTTTAGAAAATACCTTGATGCCCAGATTTCTGTGCCAAAACTGGCAATCAGCAGCTCCTCCAGCCATTGTGCCAAGCATGTAAGGATTGATTTCAATAATTTTCTTCACCGACTGTGATGCTGAAAATATAGAGATATAGTGATGCACTTTGCTTATTAACAAAATAAATAGACGGAACATAAACAGATACATAGGATAAGGATGGTTTCTTGATCCACTTAAGCTAATGCAGACAATCTCCAACGTGTACGTGCATGCTCAAATAACGATGGGTAGAAAAATCAATCTATAATGACCAATTATATATGCAAATTAATTTATGATTAAGACAAAGCTCAAGCTAGATGCCATTGTTTGTGTGCATACATAAGTATGCTCAACACGAAGTACAAACTTTCTAATAGCTCTCAAATAGAAAGGATACAGTAATCAATCTACATCTTTAAAAATTAATTAAAATAATTCATCTCCAAAGCAACAAGATAGAACTTTGTCCTCCAAGAATGAATGCCCATGAGTAAAATCATTGCTTAAATTAATCATAAGGTATACACATAACTTCCACTATATAAACAAAACATAAGCATGAGAAAAAAGAAACATACATATATACCCTCCCATGCTAGCTCGGGAATCAGCAGCTACCATGACACCCTCCTTGAAGATAAAAGCAAGCGTGGTTGTACCCTTTGCATACTTCAGAGTAGCTTTAGCTTCCTTTTGAAATTCATCAAACTGAAACAAAATAAACAAATATAACAAACATGCTTTCCTGTAATGCACGCAGATTATCACCATAATAAAACCAGAGCATACTTACATCAGCAGTAACAGGAAGATCAAACGATGGAGCAGTTGAAAACCCATCACAGAGCTCGCTGCTTGCCCCAAAAAGAGGAGCTGTTGATTCGAGACCGCTAGTGTCAAGCTTCATGCCTTAATACAAATTTTAGAAAACAAAATCTCCATAATCAGCACAAAGTAAACACAATTCGCAGATAATAAACTAATTTGACGCACTAAACGATGTGTATTAATATTTGGAATATTAACTTATTGTTTTTGTTTGCATCTGAAATGAACGCAGATCGGTAGTATTGGAAACCCTAACTAAGACTAAAACCTAAATTTAAGGCCAAAAAGAGGATCATCAACAATTAAAGTTATCGAACTAAAATCGGAAAACATTTCTGACCTAAAATCGAGACTGATTTCAGCGATGAATTTCAAGATTATTGAACCAGATTAGAAAAGTACCTCGATGTAAGAGATTAAACGACAACGTAGCTGAGAGTGCGTGCAGAAATCGACTGAAAAGCTCTAGTGAGAATAAACCGGAGGGAATACTTTGATAAATAATGATCAGTATAAAGCCAGAGTGTTTCTTGAGCGACGGGCAAGTTCCGATGAACATGGGCTGGCCTATTTTGGGCCTGGTAATAATTTAAGGCCTCCTAAAGAGAGCTTCTATAGCTACCTTGTCTGCTTTCCAATTACACCGCTGAGATAAAAAATGGGTACAGAGAATATAAAAGGGGTGCATTTAACAATTGGGCTGGACCGTCTGATCTAAATATTTCATTTCAATTTGGCCTTTAACCGAAGAAAATATCCAAATATGTACGGTTGAACCTGTGCTGCTTGCTATAGGGCTCGAACCCATGCGGACCTTTGTGCTAAAGATCTTAAGTCTTCCCTCTTAACCTCTCGGGCAAACCCGCTCGTGCTCAAGTGTTCCATAATAAATTAGCTACGCCTCTCGGGAAAATGAAAGAGCCAATAAGGAAGTTCAAATGGGCTTGGGGCATAGGACAAAACGTCAACTTTAGGCAATTGCATAGCATCAGCATGAATCATTTGTAATTTTACAGGCAGCTAAAGTAGTTTTCATGCGGAAATTGTGGACTCAACCAACAATTTGAAGATCACATGCAATAAGTGGCCTCACACACATTTATTAATATTGCCTACAAGCATTCACTAAACAACCAATATCTTTAGGCACTACATCCACAACTTGACCCTTTACTTGCTTCCTCCTTCGTACCTCAAACTACGTTCATTAATTCAATTTTCAAATTCGGACTTTTTAGTAAAAATGAAAATATTTTATTATAATTTATTTGATAAATTAAATATATATTAAATCAGGTAACGAGCATGTAATCATGATGCGCAGAGAAAATTAACGGCTAAATCAACAATAGTAAACGTGGTAAATGTTGGGTCAGAAACGTGGGACCTACCCAAATGATGATGATGATTGATAATGAGCTTGAAATGCTCGGCTGTGATGATTTGAACACTTGCAATGCCACAGCTGTGTAATGCTAGCTAGCCAGATGCTGCCGCGTACAGTGTAGTAGGATATGACGTTTAGTAATTAATGGAATGAAAGCAAAATTCACTTGACAATTCACATGGTTTGACCATTCTTATCCTAACTTTTCAAAATGCACTGCGTGACAAAATACAGTTAATTATTGTTGAAGATGTCGGCATTTCAAAATTTAGTCAATAAAGCTAAGTAATTATGATTTGGCCTAATTAATCATTTTAATTTATTACCTTATTTGATAATATTCAATTTTAAAATTTTGTCAGTACAAATCTTAAGGAATCTCCATGATTAATTGAGGGAAACCCATTTTAAGACATAATCACGGTACCCTTAGCATGGATTACTTGTGCATGTGGTTTGGGCATTGATCATGGAATTTAATAAATCAAGGGCAATCTAATTGTCACATGTAAATGAATTATATAGGAACATAATAATTTGTTGTTTAGGTTAAAGTTTGAGCATAGCAAATATAATTCCAATTTAATTTTGGGATTTATTTATAGATGCTGTTGTCTTAAAAGACGTGACACGTCTGTGTCTTGTGCTCCCTGGACCAAAGACCATGATTTCGGCTCTCCAGATCAGTCGACCCCACTTTTTTTAACTGTTGGATTCTCTACAGTCTAGTCCAATCAAACCGCCCACCCTATCGACCTATCCTTGTAAATTACTTATTTGTCCTCGGGTTAACAATTGTCCACGCTTTTGTTTCAAACTAAACTATCTAGTATCTTTTTTTAAGAAAAAAAAAAAAAAAAAAGCATATATTACATGAACAAACTTTCTCCTTTTAACTATTTTTTTTTTACGTATGGTTTAAATCGAAATTAATATTTTTTATTTATGATTTAAATCGAAATTAATATATGCTATAATTAATAATTATATTTTTAATTTATATTATAAAATTAATTTATAAATTTATTAAAATATAATTTAAATTATTTATTATTAATTATATTACGTATCAACATCTACTTAAAGATTAAAAATTTAAAAAATTAAAAATTATGATTTATATTACGTATTAAATTATCAAATTAGTTAATAAATTACATTCAATCAACAATGAATTATAATATATATATTATTTTTATATTATTTTATGAAATTAGTGTAAATTATTATTTTTTTGATATTAATCTCTTAAATAAACATTTTGAACTACTTTGTGATTTATATTATATACTCGATTAGACCATATAATATAATGTAATTAAAATTTAAGGTATGAAATCAATAGCTTATAGTGTATGTGCATCATTGTTCACTAAGACGGACATTCATTCCCACCAAAAATAGCTCTATACATAGATATAATTAAACATAATAAGATAGTTGAAAATTCAACACTAGAGATAGAAGGTTGATCGTCAAAATGTGCATTAATTTAAAATTAAATGGGCACTTGAGATAAGTGAATAGCATTAACGATGGTGGGTGGGGGAACATGCTTTATTGCTATGTAGCCATTAGCCACCAACATCATCATTAATCCGATTGGAAATTCTAGCTTTAGCTTTTGAGTTTTTATAATTTAAAGTAACCTCTTTCGAATTTCTTCATGCACAAAACAAGTCTTACGTGTGAGTACCTAAAAGTTTGTTTTAACGTGAAAAAAGGCCTTTAATTAATGAATCAAACGGGCCATTTTGTATTCCATCTTTTTATTGTGTATTAAACATTGTATCAAAATTTGCAGCGAGAGATTATGTACATGCATCAATATTTGTGGCATTTGATTATAATAAATTTTAAAATATATTTAATTTTTTTAAAATTTTTTATTAATTATGTTATATATTTTAATTTTTACGTTTTTGATTTTAAATTTAAATTCAAAATTATGATTATTTTTTATTTCTTAATCTATCTCAATTCATTGAATTTTTTTACCCTCTGCTTCTGGCTCTGGCCCTTCATGGGAGCCAGAATCCGTCGTTTTGCCAAATATTATTATAAAGTCAGAAAGTGGAGTGAAAACGAAGTGTTCATGCTCTGCAAAGATGTTTGACATCATATGTATCTTGTAATGGAGGTAAAGATATTTTATTTTATTTTTATATACATATATTTTTTTATAAGAGAAAGGCGCACCTCAACCATTGTTTAATGAGATACCTGACTTTGTACACAAGATGGACGGCCAATTATGAGGACACGTTTTGACCCACGTGACATGTACCACTTCTTGTTAATGGTGGCCTATTGGGATGAGAACTTATCCATAACAATTTTGGGGTTTCGATGTATGCCATTCGTGCACAATTACAAAGTACTAATCGCGATTACTTAATGTCCTCATCAAGAATTTGGGCATTACCATTTTAAATTCATGCCATTTGGAGATTCAAGAAATGGGGCATTGCTATTTTTAAATTCATGCTCTGCTATATCAATTGAATGGGCATTACTATTTTTGTTTATTGTTTATCAAAATACACATACCTATTATAAGTACAAATGTTCACTATTTTTCAACTTATTACTTATCAAAATACACATAAATGTCAAGTTATTCGAGTGTTTTCAAGTCTTGAATTTATAAGATTTTCATGTACTTGCAATAACCCGTGTTCCAAGTTTGCTAAATCAAATGAACTTACTAATTAGAAATCAATTACAAACGTTGATATACGAGTTGTTACTAACACCACCCCACAATCTTCATAATATGTCGATATGAAATTAAATGCATAGAGGCAGAGAATGGAATGGAGTGTGACTTTATATCCTACATTGATCCCCAAGTCCAATTCCACAAATTGGTCTCACAAATCCGCTCGCCGCTGCACAACAAGCCAACCCATTTTCTCTTCTCGACGCCATCCGAAACAGAACAGCTGTGAGAACGACAACACACACAGTTTCAAAGCTGCAGTGCATATGCAAGCAAACAGCATACCCTCGTTTTGAAATTTCAAGACGAGCAGTAGAATTGCAGCACAAATTCGTCAAAACAAGCAGATGGGTCTAAAACTATAATCAAGAAGAAGGTAGCATGCTGCATAGAATTTCGGACGGCGATGTCAAAGACAAATCTGCCAACACTTGTCCACAAATCAAAAACTTTGTATTCATCTGATTACCCAAACTACATTCAGAGATCACATTGTCTTGTGCAACCCAAAAAAAATCTTCCTTCAAATAAGCAAACAGAATAATCCAGCAAATTATTGACACGTGTGCTCTCATATTGATGTTGACGTGTACCTGTATTTATGCTCTGCAGCAGGGTACTGTTAAAATAAAAGTTAAAAAGCTAGTGGAATTTTCCCACGTCAGAGGTGAGAACGTTTAAAACACGCGCAGTATAATTTGGGACATCTTTTTTAAAAATCGAAAGGGGTTTGGGACTTTTAGTACGCTTAGTTTGTTGTTTGTGCGCGTGCGATGTGGACTTTTGTAGTGGTGAAGAAATGAAATGTTTTAAACCGTTGATCAGGAGGAAAACTACAAAAAATGCCGCGAATAACGGATCTGAGTGGTGGGTAATTATTGGAGAATAGTTGGTCTGTTAAAATCGGTGGTTAAAAACATGACCACGTGGAATGGTGGTGAAGCCACATTATTATAATCGAACTGTATTGGGCAATTCTGCCTCCGTACTCCTGCGTGGGGACATCAGCGACCAATGAAATCGGCTCAGTTCCACACTGACTAAAATGCCCTTATTGTATAAATTTATTTTTAATAAAATAAAATTTTTAGCATGGCGGATTTCAACTCGATTAGAATAATTATTTAAACTAATTTCTACCCAATTTCTCTTATGCATAAGTATAAATTATAATTTCCGACTAAGAAGGACAATTCGGTCATTGTACGATATTAATGACAAATATGTGTACCGACAAAGGAGGAGGTCGGCAATTGTCGGCCGGTGAACCGTGGCGACATGAGCGGCGACCCTTCAGATTCAAAAACATTAATTAATCCTTAAAATAATTAATACTCCCATTCACGGTTATTTTATTTTCCCAATTAAATAACCCCAATTTCTTATCCTTTTAAAAATAGTATTTCCATTATTCCTTTTCATTCATACCATCTTCAAGCAATAGCGAGCCTAAAGCCCATCTCTCTCTCCGTCGCCAAAACTTCTCTCTTTAGAACTTCTAATTTGGAATCAAAACCTAACTGTAATTCACCTGTTATAACAACCCTAATTCCCTGTTTGGTTCCTCAGATTATTGTAAATGCTCTTTTATGAAGCCTCCTTGGCTTTTCCCGATTTTCCCGGTACGTTTTGGCTCCAAAACTCAGCTTCTCCACTCACCGCTCATAAATGAATATATAACTACTCGCTTTCGTTTATTTCTGATTTTCTAATTTTCGCCGATTTTTCCTTATTATGTTAACGGGTAGCGTTGGTTGTGCATTATTTGTTTCTATCGTTTCCTATATGTTCGGTGAGTTGCGTGTTATTCTGTTTTTGGGAGTGTTGATAGATGATGGTGATTTTTGTCTCCTGTCTAGGCTAAGATCTCAATCTGGTAGGTCATTTTCAAAAAATCAGATTTTTTTTTTCTGTAAGTTTCTTTTTAATTTCTTTAAAGAAAATTTTGACATCTCGAACATTTGCTGCTTGATGTCATGTCTTAATCAGATTTTATGTTTTTGTTTTAACATTGTACGAAGTTGTTTGTTTCTCAGGAAAATTTGAACTATTATTATTACTTTTTGAATTTTGTTTTTTTGGCGTTTGATGAAATGTTCTAGTCAAATTTGTGGGTTTTTATTTATTTAATTAATTTTCTCTTTCTATCAATTGTGATTCTGAAAATGATTAAATTGAATAAGAATTTTTTCATTCTCTATATTGGTTCGTTTTATTTTGTTTCCCTGTTTGGTTGCCAACAAAATTGGAAACTGGAAAACTAAAACACCAATTAATCAAAGCCTAAAGCAATTAGTTGGCGAAGCTGAAGTCTCTTTCTATTAAAAAATTGCAAATATATCTTTTGTTTACATCCATGCGATTTTATTCGTGGCGATGTTGTAGAAACTGTGGTTTGTTTGATCAATTTCAACTTCTTACTGATTGTTTGCCTGAGAAATTTAAATAGCTTTCCATTTGCATTTGTTGATTAATTTTTTTTTTCTTCCTTTATCATTTCAGATTACATAGATTTGCATTTTAGTTTTCCAAGGTGGAGGTGAATTATGGATATTGCCGAGCTTGAAGAAAATCTGTTTGCGGCTTGTGATGCTAAGGTGTGAATGCTTTATATCAATTGATTGCATTTTAATGGAGGATTTAGCAATTTTGTTGAATTGGTTGTTTTCTTATTCACTTGACACAGAAAAGGCTTATTGCATCTACTTGGTGTTGCTTGCTTATTCTTTATCTAATTAATTATTATTATTTTACTTTTCAATTACATGAGGTTATTTTTGTTTATTTTGGCGGCTGTGTCTTTCTATGATGTACAATTTCTCCTTCAAATAGTATAATGCATTATCTATGTGCAAATCAGATCAACAAATGTTTTAACTAAGCTTGAGAAAGGCATTGTAGATTTTTATGAGACTATGATTTCTAATGAAGACGTTGAAATTATAGTGCAATAGGTAGTTATATATATCAAACTGGTCTTCAAACATCCAAATTGGACTTGTTTATGTGAAATCATTAGTTTGTTGGCTAAAGAAAACAGCAGCTCTTGAATTTTATAGTTTTCTTTACTGAATTATTACTACTAATGCAGTTACATGGAGACATGTGCAAAAAACTCTCTGCAAATTATTGCAAAATCCTGTCAATTTTCCCTTCCTTGGAAGCTTCACGGCCAAGGAGCAAATCTGGCATTCAAGCATTATGTTCATTGCACATAGCACTTGAGAAGGCTAAGAATATTCTTCAGCACTGCTCAGAATGTAGTAAACTTTACTTGGTATGAGCATTTATTGTAACAATATATTTTTTTTAGTAATGAGACTTTAATTCATGGGACATATATTTTCCTTTATAATATATTTGTAAAAGTTTGAAATTTGTGGATGGAATGTACTAATGGAAGCATTTTTATCATGTAGGCTATAACTGGGGATTCTGTGCTTTTAAAATTTGAGAAAGCTCGTGGTGCTCTTGTTGAGAGTCTTAGGCGTGTTGAAGATATTGTTCCACAATCAATTGGGTGTCAGGTAAATTTTTTTCCTGTTCATTTTTGTATCTTGGCATTGAATAAAAATTCTCTTAATGTAATGGGTAGTTGAAACAGGGAAGGATCTTTAAAAATGAGAAATAAAAAGTTGAAAGTTTAATGTGTGGAATGGTTTCATAAGTTCATCTCAGATGATTAGTGTTGCTTTTGTGTTGGGTGAATTCCTAAGTTTTCAAGTGTATCTTTATATTGGGTTGTGATGCTATCCCTAGAATTCTCTTGTTATGTAACTGGTGATTCTTCTTTTATTTGATAGATATAGTTTCTTATGAATTTGTAACTAAATGCTATATCAGCCTTTCTTGTTGTCACGTTTTCTGATTTTCTGTTGCTTTTATTCTTGTCTAATATCACCTACAAGCATTGCTAACTCCTTTTTTAATTGAACCACTTTCAGATTTTGGAGATTGTAAATGAGCTTGAGACTATTGTTTTTTCACTTGATCCTTCCGAGAAACAAGTTGGCAATGATATAATTGCGTTACTCCAGCAGGGTAGAAAATTTAATGAATCTAATGACAATAATGAGCTTGAATCGTTTCACCAGGCTGCTACCAGGCTTGGTATTACTTCCTCCAGAGCAGCTCTTGCTGAGAGAAGGGCTCTCAAAAAACTTATTGAAAGAGCTCGTGTGGAGGAAGACAAGCGGAAAGAATCGATTGTAGCCTATCTTTTGCACCTCATGAGAAAATACTCCAAGTTATTTAGAAGTGAGATGATAGATGACAATGATTCACAAGGTTCAACACCTTGTTCGCCAACTGTTCAAGGTTCTTTTGAGGATGGAGGGCACAGTGGCAATGAGCATGCCTTTGACCGCCAGCTGTCAAAACTCAGTTCTTTTAATTTTAGGCCCAACATTAGAAGATCAGGGCAGATGCCCATTCCACCAGAGGAATTGAGGTGTCCAATATCTTTGCAGCTTATGTATGATCCAGTCATAATTGCTTCTGGACAAACATATGAAAGAATCTGCATTGAAAAATGGTTTAGCGATGGGCATAATACCTGCCCAAAGACTCAGCAGAAGCTACCTCATCTTTGTTTGACGCCAAATTACTGTGTTAAGGGTCTCATTGCTAGCTGGTGTGAACAGAATGGAGTTTCTGTTCCTGATGCCCCCCCTGAATCTCTTGATCTTAACTATTGGAGGCTGGCTTTGTCCGAGTCTGAGTCTACTAATTCAAAATCAACTGGAAGTGGCCGCTCATGCAAATTGAAGGAGGTGAAGGTTGTTCCTTTGGAGGAGAGTGGTACTATTGAGGAGTTGGAGTACAGTGAAATTGAAAATATGTGTGCACAGGAAGATGAGTCTGAGTCCAATGTGTTTGAAAGATATAAGGATTTCCTAAATGTCCTGAATGAAGGGGAAGACTTGAGGCAAAAATGCAATGTTGTAGAACAAATACGGCTCTTGCTGAAGGATGATGAGGAGGCCCGGATTTTCATGGGGGCGAATGGATTTGTTGAATTATTGTTGAGGTTCTTAGAGTCAGCTGTGCACGAAAGAAATTCTTATGCTCAAGAAATTGGAGCTATGGCTCTATTTAACCTGGCTGTCAACAATAACAGGTACGTGCTCTTGTTTGACATTTGCCTAGTTTTAGAGCATTGAATAAATGTGTTTGTTTTAGTAATAGTATTGATTATGATGGTATTTAAAGATAGAATATGGTCCTGAGCAATATAATATATTGAAAATTGACATATGTTACATTGCTGAAGAATCAGCAAAGCTTATTAGTATGATCTAGTTGTATAACGAGTTTGTTTGTTGTTTTTTCTCAGTACCCCTTCCTTATGGCTTCCCTGTATGTGTTATATTCACATATTGTGTCGAGGCTATAATTTCTGTTGTTGTTGTTGTCTTTGTCTTGTATTTCTCTTATCAATATCAACTTTGCTTGGTATATGAGGGCAAAATATCCCATTGTAAATAATCTCCAATCACCATTTGTGATGAGATTGATTTTACATTTCATCATGCTTCCTTATTTTTAATTTGTTTACACAATATAATGAAGATATTGCCGAGTTCAATTCCTTGGCATCATACCAGTATTGATCTTTACCTTTTGCTTTTATGATTGTATATCATTTATCATTTTGAGACAAAATGCATCACTGGCAAAGAGAATATAGCCATATATTTCATTCGTTTACATCATTGGCCCTCATGGCCAATCTGAGGGCCAATCTGCACTCTTTCAAGCCACAGAATTAATGTTTGTACGAATGATAGATTTCAAAAATTAAATATCATCTGGCTGTGCCAAGTTAGATGGTTTAAAACATTTACTAGTTCATTTTTGATAGCGGGATGCTGAAACTCAGGTTATAATTATTATTGATTATTCACTGATATGGAGCTGTTTTGTAGAATGTGGTGAAATAAACAATGTGTTTTTACGGAACCTTTTGTTTATATTTCTTGTCTATGTTTATTTGTAAACCATAGAGATGCTAATTCTTTTGTTTTGTTTTAAATTTCAGAAACAAGGAATTGATGTTAGCGGCAGGAGTAATTCCATTGCTGGAGAAAATGATCTCCAACTCCAACTCCCTTGGAGTAGCAACAGCCCTCTGTCTGAATCTCTCATGCCTTGAAGAGGCCAAGTCCATCATCGGCACAAGTCAGGCTGTACCATTTTTAGTACAGCTTTGTAAAGGTGAAACCGAACGCCAATGCAAGCTTGATGCCCTTCATGCTCTTTATAACCTCTCCACCATCCCCTCCAATATTCCAAACCTCCTTTCGGCTGGCATTATCTGTGGCCTTCAATCTTTTGCTGTTGCTGGTGATCATGTGTGGACAGAAAAATCCTTGGCAGTTTTACTAAATTTAGCTGCAAGTCAAGCAGGAAAAGATGAAATGAATTCAACCCCCAGCTTAATTTCTGGATTGGCAACAGTGTTGGACACTGGTGAACTCATTGAACAGGAACAAGCTGTTTCGTGCGTTTTAATTTTGTGTATTGGGAGTGAGAAATGTAGTCAAATGGTCCTACAAGAAGGGGTCATACCTGCACTTGTGTCAATTTCAGTGAATGGGACTTCAAGAGGGAGAGAGAAGGCACAGAAACTTTTGATGCTGTTTCGGGAGCAGCGGCAACGAGATCATCCGCCTGTTGATATAAGACAACAGGCTGATAGTAGTGAGATGCCAAAACCCACACTTGCTCCAGTTTCAGACCCTGCTCCAGAAGCAAAACCGCTATGTAAATCGATATCTAGAGGAAAGATGGGGAAAGCTTTTAGCTTTCTTTGGAAGAGCAAGAGCTACTCAGTTTCCCAGTATTAAAAACACAGTCGAGCATGTAAATTTTCCTTGTATCTTCTTTTCTACATCTTTTTGCCCTGCTCCCATGGCATTTATTTAATTTTGTTTTCATAGAGAAGAAGAGATGTACAGCCCTTGTAATCCAGATTTTGGTTTCTTTATCGTGCCTTCCACTTCTGGGTAGGAATTCATATTTCATATATGAAGCCTTAGATTTGCCTCTAATACAAGTTGGTCTCTAGTTGTGAAAATTTACCTGTGACGATGGAAAAACCTTTTCTTTACACTCATGAGAACCAGTTTGTAGCTCTGTATTTTTGCTCGGTTTTGCGAAGAAAAAAAATAAATTTGATGTTCATTCCAAGAGGCCCGTCTAGCTCAGTCGGTAGAGCGCAAGGCTCTTAACCTTGTGGTCGTGGGTTCGAGCCCCACGGTGGGCGTTACTATTGGTTTTTTATGCCAAATTACTGATCCAATTAGACACGCAATTTTTTATTACGCGTTTTATTAGGTTTCCAATCCATAAATCCAGAGATGACATAACTTCGGACAGGTAGCAATAGCATAGTATTCTTTCTGTTCTTAAATGCTGAATTGTCCGCTCGGCTGAGTTTCAACGCATTACCGCACACGACCATCTTGATGGGCATGCCTGATTGTTTTTCCTCTTACTTCTCATCTTCTTTGATTTGCTGATAAAATCGACAATCTTATCATCTCCAATAGCTTCCCCTCTTGCCTTCCTCTTATCACCAACTTCTGTCTCACCTTCAACCATTTCTGTCTTCTTCCTCTGGACAAACTTAATTAAATCTTGAAGAGCAACATCAGGATCTTCAATTTTCATGAGCTCTTACTGCAATCTCTGCCGGAGTTACCTCAACTTCCGTTATCAGGTCATCGATTTCAGGAAACAATTTGTAATCACTGATGCCCAAGTAGTTAGAAACTAGAATCCTGAACCCACTTGGACTGCAATAAGACATGTGAATGTGCATGTCCATCCGGCCTGGCCTTAACAATGCAGGGTCTAGTCTGTCTTTGTGATTGGTCGTGAAGACGATAATTTTCTCATCGCCACAGCTTGACCATAGCCCGTCAATGGAATTAAGCAAGCCAGATAAAGTTAACCGTCAAAAGATGAAAACATCAATTAAGTTAATTAATTAATGCAAGAATTGATATAAGTACATGTATACAGAAATCTTACCCTCCTGTTATTGTGGTCATATTCTCCATCTTGTCTATCTTGCAACTGAATGCTGCAATCAATATCCTCAATCACAAGTATTGAGCGGTTTGAAGTGGACACTAACAGGCTTCTAAGCTCTGAATCGCTGTAAATACTAGCAAGCTGCAAATCAAAGATGTTAAATTTCAAATAGTTGGCCATGGCTGAAATCAAGCTTGACTTACCCGTACCAGGAGGACCATACAACAAGTATCCGCGTTTCCAAGCCTTTCCAACTCTTCTGTAGAAATCCCTTTCTCTTCACAAATCTGTCCAAGTCATCTATCAAAGCCTGCTTGAGCGATGGATCCATAGCAATAGTGTCAAAAGTTGCTGGATGATCAAGATTGATTGAACCATCGCTGTCTCCGCCGAAATGTCCTAGTGCATACAGTTTCACCAACCATCGCTGTCTCCGCCGAAATGTCCTAGTGCATACAGTTTCACCACTTTGGTTTGCCCTTTGATGGCATTTGGTCTCTCCATTACATAAGGCAACTTACAGCCCAATACCTTCTCCATGTGCTTCTTATGAAAACTGAGCGCGATCACTCGTTTCTCAAACTTTCCACATTGAGATGGCTCTTTCTTTTCGGTACAAATCATTTCCCACACGAGGCTGATACCTTCGAATATGTCAGTAATCTTTTCACCTTTGCTGATGGTCACCGACAGGTTCTTCTGTTTTAGGGTTTTGGAAACCTTAAGTCTCTCCTGAGATGCAGTGATTTTTGTGCGCAGGTAGATTTCAGAAGCTTCATATAATTGATTGATGGAGAACCCATTATACTCATCAATGGCGAGAATCATTTGAGAAGAATGATTTCCGCAAAGGCCTCCGAGTTTCGATAACATCAACGTTTGGAGTTGCTTGGGTATGATCTGGCTGGTTACGGTCTGAACTTCATTGATCACTGTCCGAACCAGCATTGCTGATGCTGTGAAGGTAGTGTATGTTGATAGTACTGATGATGTTGAAGGCATGCTTTTAAGAGAAAACATATTTGCTCTTGATAATTAAGAAGAATAGTATGGAAAACTGTGTTTTGTGTTTGTTTTGCTTGCTTGGCTTCTGTGACATTTGAAGTCTGAACGATTTTATAGAACAAAGTCTTCCATTGGAAGCTGATTGATGATTGCAGTAACCCAAGTCAGACTCTTTCCTTTTCATAAGCTTTCATCTGAAGATGTTTAATGATTAGAAGTTTTTATTTTAAATTACAGCTTGTAGTTATTAATTACTGGAATTGGAATGGTCAGGGCAACCAAGTCAACTCAAACGAGCAGACAAAAAGCACGTTGAGGACAATCTTTTCAAGGAATTCTTGCAATGATTTCAGTTGACTTGTTGTCTACTTGATTTTTTGAGCCCTCTTTTAATATAAAATCTTGCAGGGAGAGTCTTTGCAATCTGAAGCCTCCAGGATCATCAAACTGCAAGTTATTAATTCCAATATATTCATAATGATTATATTTATTCATCTAATCCAGTACATTCGTCTTTCTTGGGTCAAAACCATTGCCGTTATCATTACTGTCAATATCGATTTGATCCGAGACTTTGGAATTGAGAGAATTGCAGGCATGCTAAAACACAATTGGAAGCAAGCTACTAAGAATTAAGTTCTATAGTTACATTTCTCAATCATTGAAAACGTGGGATATAGATCAAAACCCCTCATTGTGTGTTCTCTAAATTCAATAATATCTAAACCATACAATAATCACTGCAAAATATAATCCATCATTAGGGTAGAATCTTTTTTCTGGCATATTTTCAATGACTTCATCTCATGAGGTGGAAGACACAGAACGGGAAAGCCATCCTCCCTTGCGCTCTTTTGCTGGTGTCATTAACCATCCTGACTCGAATAATTCCATAATAGGATCGCTCCCCATTTTGCTTTCATCGCTTTTACTTGCACTTAGCTCCCCTCGTTTGCTACCTTCTTCCTCCGAAACATCATGTTTCTCATACTCATCTATAGTTTCATCAATTTTGTCTTCTGTGTTTTCTTTTGTTTCCTTCTCTTCTTTGCTACTACTACTATTCGGACTTCCAACCTCGGATCCATTTCCTTCTTTCTTTCCCTTCTCTAGTACTTCCTTGTATGAACTCTTTGTGACATCCGTCATAATAACAATCGTATTAACACTGTCAGTATCAGATTCTGATGATTGGGTTTCCATATTTACATAGCCAACTTGTGCTGATGATTCTAAAGGTTGATTTCCTGAAGATGATTCAGTAGGGTTGCACTCATTGCTGTTTGAATCAATCATAATCTCCTTTTCCATTGCATGTCCAACTCCCCGTTGAATCAATATAGAAATCCAAAAATTCAGCCATGAAATGACCTGAATCACTGCCCAATCTAGCAATGAATTTCGGTGGATAACCACAGGGAATTCTCTTAAAGCATCATCTAGTTTTCCCGGCAAAGTTTCTGCCATTTGTACAAGCTTGTCAATCGTGTTAAACATATGGTTTGAAGGTGGGAAAATGATCTCAACTCTGTTTTCAATGGCTAAGATAAGATCATCAACAAAGGAGAGTATTGCTAACCATTGATATTGCAGGGCATAGATTACTGGGCTGGCGAATTCGGCTAATCTTGATACTTTTCTAGTCACTGAACCTAAGGGTCCATTGAAATCCTGAAATCTTGCGTAGGCAATGTGAGCAACTGATAGGATAGCAACTCCACTTGTATGCAATGGACGGCGTCTAGAACTCATTCTGGGGATTAGCTTCGAACCTCTGAGAAATATTAAAGCCAAATTTGTCAAAATATTTCATAAAGAATGTACAATCATTTCTGTTGATGCAGATAGCAACTCAACTACACATACTAAAACCCATGCTAACAGAATTATGATACATAATAATGCAGTTCTGTTTGGCTAAGCAACATCAAAGAATTTCTACTGCTAAATCTAAACTCAAAGCAATTTACATCGAATTACTCCCATGAACTTAGAAAATAATAATAAAAAAAATATTCCTGGTTCTCTATTAGTATCAAGATTTTAACTGACATAACGAGAGTTCATACCACGGAAAGGAAAAGGGGTTGCAGGTTTCAAAATCTCAAGGCAAAGCCTCCCTGCGAAAACTCCCTTGCATTAATAAAGACAAGTTAAGAAACTGAATTATAGGTGCCAAATAATTAGCGCGCCTGGTAAAAGAAATGTGGGGAAGAGTATGCAATTACATTGTATGTACATGCAAGTATTCATTCTTCTGTCTTACGCTAAAGGCGGGAAAAATGAACGGCTGTTATGAATTTTAGCGGGAATATATGGTTGTCGACTCGACGAAAACGGTTCCGTAACGGAATCTGCCAGGTTTTATTCGCTGATTACGAACCTAGCTGGTCCAACATTGTTGGTCCGTTAATAATTTGACACGTGTAAGTTATTCCTCTTTTTTTCAGCTAAAAGCATTTTCAAACACACATTTTTTTAATTTCTAGTGATTTTATGAAATAAATAAAATTGTTTTTCCGAGTTTATAGAGATGTTTAGAATATTTGTATTGCTTTTTAAAGTGCTTTTATAAAAGTGCTTTCAAGTATTTTTGAGAAGTGAAAATGTGAAACATTTTTTCAAAAGCACTTTCAAATGCTCCATTTAAAGTTAGCAAGGATTCCAAATTTTTCATATGGGAAATTTCTAAACTAATCACATTTATTTTTTATTTTATTGAAATAATCATTTTCATAATTCATTTATTAAATAAATTAAAAAATAAATATTTGAACAAAAAATACTCTTTATTACGTAAAATTTAACGATTTTTATATATTTTGAATGGACCCAAACTTTTAAAATTAATGAATAATAATAAAATATTTTAAAATTTTATATATTTGTACTTGTAGGTTTAGTTTGTTTAGGTACTAATATGAACAATTTAAAAATATTTTATTGTTATTCGTTAATTTTAAAAGTTTGGGATTTATTCAAAATTTTCACTTTCAGCCGCCAGACAGAAAGTGAGTTTACTAAATTTGAAATGGCCCTAAATTATAAAGTATCTAATAAACTCTTAAATTTGTATAATTAACAAATTATTATTAAATTATTTAAAATTACGCATATTGATCTCAATTAAAAATAAAATTATTATACCAATATGCAAGACTTTAAAATAATTTATTATTATTTGATAATTACATAAATATAAGAATTTATTCGAAAATCATTTTCTATTACCATTTTCATACCAAAAGTCATTTGGGTTACTGAAAATTATTTCGGTCATAAAAAATAAAAGTGATTACTTTTAATAATTCCTTTTGACTAATTTTTTTTAATGATTTCAATTGGACATGACAGCATGAATTGAGCAAATGGAATTTTTTAAGCAAAAGCAACGGCACATTTTATGAAGGGTATATGTTCCCTTTGCTTGTAAAGGAACAATTTGAACTATGGCCAGAGAAAAATGTCAGGCAAAGAATCTGGCTAAGTTCATTAATTAATTACCAATCACTGCGATATTTAATTATATATAGTTTTTAATTAGAAGAATAATTTATGTGTGTGTCTGTGTTACAGATGAAAGTGGCTGAAGCTAGAGAAGTTTGATAATCTCCCTTTTCTTATCAACAGATGTAGAAAAGAGCACGATCATGAGAATTGAGAGCGCATCCAATTCTATTCTCTGATGCTCGGTCTCACACCACAATCCCAAAAAAGGGTTTCTTTGCATTAGTTTTTTCTTACCAATTGCCAGCTAAAATTCAAAACTTATTCACAGCCCAACTTCCATTTCATGATCAATCAGGGCTCAAAAATGGTTTGAATTTCCAATTTTGCAAGGGAAAATGCTAAGACCAGAAACTTCCATTGGTAATAACTCGTCTCAGTTACAAACAATTCGTATGTTTCAATGAAATCTGAACTTAGTATTTGGTTTTCTGCTACTACTTCTAGAAGTGAAATTTTGCTCTGTTAAGTAAAGAAACGAATTTTCCCTTTTCTTTCAAGTTAAATTTAGTATCAACTTTATTCTTTGCTTGTGGCAGTTTCGAAGTTACTTGATTGTTATTGGGATTGGTGATATTTGTTCTTTTTCTTACTTTCTGTAAGACCCTGGTAGTTAATATGGATTATGGGGAAGGTTTGCTTATTTTTATTTCTATTTTCTTTGAAATTGTGATGTGTGAAGCCTTTGTATTCTTGGCAAATGTTTCTGTGAGCTTATTTTTTAAGATACAGAAGCAAACATAATGTTTGAATAGTAAATCAATTTATGCTATAAGAACTTGAAGTTCTTCAGAGTAATGGGAAATTCAATGTTGTCATGATCACTAATTGGATGAAGTGACATGATAATATGTTTGTTTGATTCAGGTATACCTGGAGATGGAAGATGCTTGTTCCGGTCTGTGATTCATGGCGCTTGGTTGAGAGCAGGGAAGCAACCTCCATGTGACAGCCACCAAAGAGAACTTGCAGATGAGCTTAGAGCCAGGGTACAGAATGCACTTTCAAAATTTAACTGCTGAACTGTTTACCATGATGTCCAGATATTGCATAAATTTTTCCATTAGCTGCTTTAGTAATCTGAATAAAGTGAATGTAGCAACTAGATTTTGCTCTGTTATTCCTTCTCTGATTCTGTCATATGCTTAGCGATATTGACCAAGGTTCAGTTTTCCTTTATGCTTTCCTTTTACTTCAAAGTCCATTCTGTATCTCCTATCTTACTAAAAACATCATATTGTTTGGACAGGTTGTGGATGAATTTGTCAGGAGAAGGGCCGACACTGAATGGTAAATTTTCTTGAGAAATCTTAGATCAGATTACATTGTTGTATTACTCGAAGTGCTCCATCAGCATGCCAAATTAATGGTGTTAGTCATGCAATTTTTCTGGAGAGGGATTGCCACTTTTGTGTCTTTTTATGTCTTTTGAGGATTGGGGTCATTGAACGTTGCAGCAGGGGTATCGTTTTAGGAAGAATTTTAGGTCTAAATCTATGTGGTAGAATACACAAATCTTGATCTTTAACTGGATAAAAATTATTCAGCAAGCAAGTAAATTTCTATGCCTTGAATTACCAGGTTTGTCGAAGGTGATTTCAACACATATGTTGTACAGATGCGACAGCCACACGTTTGGGGAGGAGAGCCTGAGCTGCTCATGTCCTCTCATGTACTCAAGTAAGTTCTCATCTTTTTGTTGAAATGCAGAATTATCAATAAATTCAATGCTTTTACTTTGTTGTAATAACACTATTTTCAGCATAAATATACCAAAAATTTCAGCTTTTTATGACATGATTATCTCTTTTCAGGATGCCAATAACAGTTTACATGCGGGAAAAAACTTCTGGTAGCCTCAAAATTATAGCTGAATATGGTCAAGAGTATGGTAAAGAAAACCCCATCCGGGTTCTGTATCATGGTTATGGACACTATGATGTGTTGCGGGGTCCTTTTGGTGCTGCACAATCCAAGCTGTAAGATATCCTGCTTCCCTGTTATTTTTGTTTCATGGCAAGACTGCGTACCATAAAATCTTCATGTTTCTTTAACTACATCAGTACTTTGTCAAATTAGTTATAATTTATCGTTTGTTGTCTCTTAGATTTTGTGTTGGTGGTATCAGCAGGTGCAAGAAAAGATGATGAAGATGGTATTTGCTGTCATATTCATATTCAGATTCCTGAGCTATTTGTTTTCGGGGATGAGAAGATCAATTAGTTGAATGATTTCCCTTCATGAATTTGCGATGAATGTTTTATAGTAATCACGAATATGTAGATCTGAAGAACTGATCTGATAAATGTATATTTGATGAATGTATCTAACTACATAACACTGACCTGCATCTGCAACACCCTGATGTGTTCAAAGAAGGAACCCAAAGTTTCCTCCCGGAGCAGTAGAAATCCATCATGAAGGGAAAAGAATTAAGAAAATAGCAACCAAACAAAGCACATAGAAAATATGTACAATGAGGTAAAATGAAAACATTCCATACAGAAGAAAGAAACCTATTTTTGCAAAACTGCAATCGGTGCAAACAAACAAGGACTCAAGAATGTTCAATAATTATTTATTATACCAGCCTATTCATTAATATAAATAAAATACACAATATATACATGTAAGAGAAAGGAAAAAAGTAACATCACCATTCGCCATCCCTCCATACTTCCTGAAGGAGTTGATATCTGACAACTTTTCGACCTCCCTTTCCCTTGGGCATCCAGTTGGGAGCTGCTGATGTGAGAGAAGTATGGGACTTGTCAGTAACAATTGAAGTTATGGATGAATCCAACTCATCAAGCTCGTCATCGCTAGTGTATGATTTTCTAAGCACTACTGATCCACTCCTCTGCAGAGTTTGATTTCCAATCTCTCCTACAATGCCAGACAATGAAGCTGCAGGAGGTGGTGAATAGATTGTAGGAGCAGCCGTGCATGGGAAGGTTGTGAGAGACTCTTCCTCGGCCTCACAGAATGCCTAAATCAAAAACAAAACCGAACAACTAAGCAAAAGGGGATCTCTCAGAAATGTAATTAAATTTGCAAGTCTGCAGAATGATAAGTGGTGAAGAAAATTTTTGCAGAGACAATGATTAGCTTCTTGCAAATCAACCAACCTCAGAATCCAGGGACTCAAAAACTGCCTGTGGAATTGGTTCTGGGTTAAACTCGTCTGGGACAAAATTGTCAAGAACTCTCAGAATCAATGGTGCACCAAATGCAGGGCATACCTTCAATATATATTTGTACAAGGAAAATTAGATTACCAGAGGAAAAAGAAAGAAGCAATCACCAAGTCATATTTGAATGAAAATTTGAAGCACCTGGATTTTACCTCTTTCCGTGTGGAACTATCTGCAAGCATTTCAAATGGAAGCATCATGAGATCACTCAATGCATTAAGGAGAGGGAAAGGCTTGAGAGATTCACGTTCCACACTCTTGTCATCACAAGCTTCATTCATATATTCAAGATAGTCATTTTCGTCAATACCAAATAAATCAGTAAGCCATCTAGACCAGTTCCCAATCTGAAAAAAGAAACCAAGACAGCTAAATACAAATTTGAGACTATTTTTTTATGGTCATTGTGCTGGGAGAGTGCAATAAACAACTCTAATATAGTACACATGAAAGGAACATCAGTGAAAAGAGAACAAGAAATAAGACAATCCCAGTAAAATTAGGGATATAGACACTGGTTTTGTACACTGGGAAAATATACCTGAAATGCTGTTTTTTAGAAACACCAAATTAGATTCACACAACAAGGTTTCTGTTACTCACGGCATTTTTTAATTGTGCACCAGCCCCAAAGCTTGATTCTCCAGCTGGAATAGGAAGAACTTTTGAATCACTAATGGGATCAGATACAGGATCTGTTGGCATCTCTTCAGTTGATTCACGAAGAATAGCATTGAACATTGCCACATCAAGTCTACCCACCAACTGCTCCATTACCTGGAAAAATAATAGAAGAGCCAGAATTCTATCAAAATGCTTTTCAACAACAGAATAAATCAGATAATTATCACAGAACATAAAGAGAATCCAACGATATTAAGACAAGGTTAAAACATGCTGCAGAAGATCCAACCCTCCTAGCATATTATATCGCTATAATATACACATAAACCAGCACATACACCAGAAAGCCATTTGAGAAGGAATAGTATGGAGACAGGATACCAAGACCAACAAGTGAAATGGTTCATAGCACACTACCAACTGTGCTTGCACATGATAAAGGAACTATAATAAAGATCATATGCATAAACCAGCATGAGCTTTGAACTAACACTTTAAAACAAATTAGAATAAAGTAATCACCCATTCATAAAGACATACCAATTTAGCAAGCACAGGCAAGCAACCGCATTCATTCCCTCCAGCCCGAACTGGGCAAAGCCTTTCACATGCATCTTTGAAAGCCTTCTTCCAGAGCTCAATAGAAAATTTTCCCTGCTCTTGATTACCCAATCCATATCTCCTTCCAGAGGCTTTCTTTGAGCTTGACCCTTTCGCAGCAGCACACTGCATATGTGGAGTCAAAGTCTGGAGATTTCAAGAAGGAAACAATATTAGGCATGACAAGGCATTTTGATTTAAGCTAAAAATAGGAGAACTTAATAGTGGCAACAGAAAAAGACATGGGAAAGAACCAATATATGACCTGCCACCACACCGACTCAATTATTCGGGAGAAGATCCAAGCTTCCAACTTCTCCAGTGCAACTATAAATGTTTGCGGGTCCTCCCAATCATCAGAACTATGTATCCTCTTATTTTTTTTGTTCTCATTCGGAGAGGACTCGTGCCATTTTGGTGCAAACCTCTCCTCCAATCCCTTTCGATCACCGTTATTGTTGGTGCACCGTCCATCAAAAAATTGCATTCTCCCAACAACCTGGCTGACAATAGCTCTTAGCAGAACTGAATTTGACAACCAGAACGTCAATCTGTAATCACAAAACAGAATAATCAATCTCCACAGAAGGAGCTTTTGAAAAAGTGATGGGACAATTGTAACAGATATCCATAATCCATTTAAATTCAAGTATAGGATTATAATACATATACTGCAGAATCAAACGAGAATAATTTATTGCCAGTAAAGTGTATGTACCATAATGGAATTGATGTGAAAAATTTATAATCAATTACAGTTTGTGACAAAAATAGATGGACTTTATAAGTTCTACAATATACATAATGATACTGTTCTATAATGAAAATCTTATAGGCTAAAATCTCCAGAATTCAACTTGCTTAAGACTGAATTGTTTCTTCTAAGTGCTACATACGTACCTTGGAACATCATTTCCACATGCTTTAGAAACCAAAACTAATCCTGAAATAGCAGTCCTAGCTGTGCTTGCTCTCTTAGCTTTGGACATTGCTTTACAAGCATGAAAATAGAATCTAGAAAGACGCCGTGCTGGAGCATGTACCTTACTAGTAGAACTCCCATGCTCAGCAACAACTGAATAAAGGCCAACCTCAAGAGCAGCAGCTTCCCTCAATTCTTCCTCAAGCATTTCAATTTTAGATTTCAATTCAACTTTGCTGTCGAAAAAGCCTTTGGTTGTTTCTTCCCTCGTACTAACCTTATAAACATCTTTAGCAATATTATTTTTCTTTTCCTTCCCCACAGATTGACTACTATTGAGCAGCCCATTGCTCTTAGCAGAGTCAAAATGCAACTGAGACTTCACAAGCTTTAATTTATCACTTATAACAGTACCACTCTGTGCTTCAAGTGAGGTCCTGCTATTTGCAAGAGTATTACTCCTTAGTTTAATTTCTCTTTTTGTAGCAACTTCAGGCAATTTGCTGACTAGTTTGTCTTCTATAGAATTTTTCTTCACTTCAAAGATTTGGTTGTCCTGCCCATTTTTGCACTGCTCTTTTTCCTCTGTGTCCTTTAGAAGACCAACATATAGATTATTAGTTCTAGCTACCTCTGGAACATTTTTTTCATGTCTTCGTGTTATTCTGTCATCCTCAAGATTGGTCTGGTAGTCCCCTAACCACCTGTCTTGGTCTGTGTTCATAACCACCTCAATATACATGTCTGAGGGCATTTCTGAGTACAAGTTTGTTGATGACAAAGAGGATGAACAAACATTTATATTTTTGTCCTTTGCAGATGGTAGACTTGAGGGTAGAGCAGGGTCCCCATTAACCCTTCCAGTGCCATCCTTCACTGAATCTGATCCATTCTACAATTTTATTGAAGATGGTTATTATTTAAAACTACACAACTATAGTTGCCAAAATGAAATGAAGCACCTATGGTCAAGCCCCTGGACAATATGGTGCCACACACGCAAATGCAAATTTATGTCCACTATCGGCTCAAAACCAAAATTATGCTTCACAAGTATGGCTAAGGTGGAATAAGATCATTATATGGATGAATCACTGGTACAGTTTGTGTACTCATCTGAAAGAAAATTCTTATTAAAATATTCCTCTTCAAGAGACTAAAAAAGAACACAAACATGTGCATAACTAAATTTAAATCATCACAATCAAACTTAAACAAATTAATAGGTTCTTTGGCTGGATGGAGTTGGTCCATAGGCTATGGAACCTGTTTCATTTACAAATTGAAAGTAATAATCAAAGGCACCAAATCCAACAAACCAATTATATGCAAACAGATGCACAATGATAAGTTTTCAGGTCACATTGCCAAAATGCTTGATGTTAGGGAGCAAAGAGATTTAGTTGTGGAGGGGATCGGAAAAAACATCAAAGTAATAAATTTGAGTACCTTGCAGTTTTGAGCAGGTGAGCCTCCAGTGTTGTCAAAAGTAGAAGATGAAATTGTCCGTGATGAATGCGAAGAAACATCGTCATCATCAGTTAAAGAGGCAATCTCACATTCCCCATTATTACCTTCATTCGTCAAATCAGAGAAAGATTCACTCCCATCCTTGTCCAAAGTCATTTCTTTCAACAAGCCATTCTTTGATGATGATGAGGAACCATTTTTATAAAATGGCTCAATAATAATATAAAGAATGGGTTGAGCCGTGTTCTTAGAACATTTCTTGAAGTTAATTGTAGCACTTATGGCTATGGCTTCTTTGATAATTCCATAATCTGCAAGATTTATAGCAGCTGATCCCAAGAGTGGACCTTTCACAGGCTTATCTGTTCCAGTTTCATAGAAGTACAGCTCAAAGTAGTTCTTCTGAAAACTATCAACGGCAGTGCCTTTTTTTGACGATTCCCCATATAAGGTAACTGGGAGCCTGAAAGACTCATTAAACTCAACTTTTCCATCACCAACAATGGATGCCAAGGACCCAGAACTCTGATCACCATTTTCCCATTGAAGCAATACAGACTCAATAGATCTTAAAGATTGTGATGGGGGCCAAGGTCTAATCTCTTGAAGATGGACTAGGTAATCAACTTGAACTGAACCACGCTTTCGGTTCTTTGTTCTTAGTCCCAGAACCATAGTTGCAAGAAATACTGGTTTTGCCTTAAGTATGTATGTCCGACTACGATTCCTTCAGCTCATGAAGCCTTAGATGCTAAAGCAGACGCCAAAAATGTCAGAATCAGAAATAATACGCCCATAATTAATGAAAATTGCATGTTTCCAAGCAGCAAAATAAATAAAGCGAGAGAGCAAAATTCAAACGTAGAAAATGAATCCAAATTCTGAGAATCGTGATCAAGTTCATTTGAATAAAAAAGAAATGATAAGAGAACGTGGGTCAGTATCAGAAACAAAAATTACTATTTCTTTTTTGTGTGTGTATGACACGCTTATGCATTTTAATTTGTTTATGGAGACAAATAAAATAAGAAGAATCCAAGACTAAATGTTATTATATGGACCTGAAGAGGACCTCCACAAATGAACAGCCAATGAACAATATTATAAATAAATATATAATCCAACCCAGTTCAACTTATTTTTAACAGTTACTAAAGCGAACCCAGGGAAACATCAAAAATTACATAAACTAAAGCTCAGGTGCAGCGAAACAATTTGATGATCCTTCAAGAATGAATACAAGACAAAGGGTTACAGCAACAGATCCAGACAAAAGCAACACAAGAACACAAACATGAAACAACCAATAGAAAGCTCTAAAACCTGTGCCCTGTGTAGAATGAAAACACTTTGAAAGATCAAAGCTTTAAAGAAAGAAAAAGCAAATTAGTTTTCACTTACAGTTTTGAAAGAGCAACAGAAGAGAAATCAAATATTGTTGCTGCTGTTATGGATGTCTGTCAACTGTTTGTCAAAAGATGAGGTTTTGTGTCTTTTACTCTTAGCTGGTGGTGGGTACATGCAGATTCACATGTGAACAATATGCTTGAGAAAAAGGAAACCGAAAAGCGGAAATGAAAGTCGTTAGGATTTCCATGTTACGACGAAGGGAGTACATGAAAGGTGATTTTGGGCGCGGCGCGTCAATTAGCTTACTCTAATTGATCCATTTGACGATAGTACACAGCGACTTTTAATCACGACAATTTATTCTTTGTTATCGTGATATGATTGGCGATAATTATTGAAAACAAAAAAATTATTATTATAATAGCGAAAATTTTTTATTTTGTAATTTATAATAATTATAAGAATTTTAAAAGAAAAAGATTGCATTTATTTTTTAAATTTGAAATGAAAATTGACAACTTTAAGGCCAATATGTAATTTTAAAAATAATTATGAGAATTTAAAAAGAAAAAGATTGCATTTATTATTTAAAATTGAAATGAAATTATTGTAATTACAAATTGACAACTTTAAGACCACGCTTGAGGTCAAATCTAAGGTAAAACTTCTGCTTATTTTCAACATCAACAGATTATTTCATCTTGGTTCCCTCAAGGCAAAGAATTAGGTAAAATGGGGAAGGTTAGATGCTCACATTGAGTTGGGAAAGGTTCTTAATCACCTGAAAATTACAATTACATGGTTAATTTGTTAAAAATATATTCAACAAGCTACGGAATTCTTCAATGACTGTTGACTATTTGCTTTGTTTTTATCTGGCGAATTCAACCAAGTGTTTGCTTTCGTCAAATGACCATCTATGTGCTGAGAACAGATGTCTATTGCATATGATGCTCATCGTGGAAGGGCACGAGTTTCGACTGATGAAAAGTAAATTCCCTTTTTCTTCGCCAGATCCGAACCCGAATTGACTAATCTATGAATTGATGCTCCACTGCATAGGGCCTGACGATGTCCCATTGCGCTACATCAAAGCCCAGATAGGTTTGTAGTTCCATGTTCTCTTATCTGAATGCAGATTACTGAACGTTGTGATTAGATAAGATTGTGAACAAACTCAAGCTTGCAGCATACGGCTGAGCGCAATCTTAGACAAATAATAGTTTTGTATCTCAGAAACCAAGTATTACTTAGCTTCATCTTGTACCCTTCCACTCCATTGCGGTCAGGAGTACTCAGTTTACAATTCAGGCCAGTGGTGTTCCGAGTCGCAGGATACTATCTTCGTTTTTATTAATAACCGAATGTATGATCAGTGTATCAAACCAAAAAAATACAGATATTATTAACAAAGTTCCTCAAATGTGCCAAAAAGATGCATTCAAGAAATACATGAAACACAACTTTTAAAGATAGAGAGGACGTATCATCATTTCTCCAGGACAGTAGTCATGGTTAATACAGCTTAAAAACAAGATACTAACAGCATCACCAGATGCTTGAATCACCTATTCTCCCAATATCTGGGATTCTTTCTTTAGCTTTATTACATGATATCCATCAGTACAGGAAATTCCCTACACAATAAAAGAAAAGACATCGTCATAATATTAGTGACAATACTCTCTCTTAACTGCCAAATTGAACAAATAAAAAAGCAATGACTCAAAACGATTATCAATATGACATCAAATCTACTGCATCATTCTAAAAAGAAAAATGAGCGGCATGGAGCATAATGTCTAACCATATAAAACATATATTTTCTTGCAATCCTTTTTAAAGAAAAAGAACAACCTGCTACCTGTAGCTCTCTCTAACACTAGAGCACACTTCCTGATGTCTAACATGCAAAGGCAAAACCAAATAGTATACGTTTTGTGAAACTACTGTCAATTTATTAAGATAAGTATGCTTTACTTTCAATTTCTTGACATTTTATCCTGTGTTTGACAAGCTGATACCATTCTGTGATTGAGTACAAGCATTTTACAACCAAAGAAATGCAGAAGAATAAATAGATTCAATCTGACAGATAAATTCACAAAAAGATGGCCTCAAACAAGCATTTGCATCACATAACAAGGTGATATAATTAATCAGATTCCACCATTCAAACAAGTAAATATATTTTAACACACAAAAGTACTGGGTACTTTATTCTGGCAGTAAAATATCCATAAGTATTAGCAGAACAAATCCAAGAAGTAACCTGAATAGAAAAACTTAAGCAGTGGCCTCCAGCAACTCCCTCTCAGCACGCTCCCTAATCCTTCTCTCAAGCTCAGGCCTAAAATGCCTTATGAGACCCTGCACAGGCCAAGCAGCAGCATCACCCAATGCACAGATTGTGTGCCCTTCAATCTGCTTGGTCAGCTCCTGAAGCATATCAATCTCTTCCAACTTTGCATCTCCGACCTTCAGTCTTTCCATGACCATCCAAAGCCATCCTGTCCCCTCCCTGCACGGAGTGCACTGTCCACAGCTTTCGTGCTTGTAGAAGTAAGAGAGCCTGGCAATTGCATCCACAACATCAGTTGATTTATCCATAACAATCACAGCAGCAGTCCCCAGTCCTGACTGAACTGCCTTGAGAGCATCATAATCCATCAGAAC